>PVJI01003965.1:0-115585 GCA_004026765.1 Micronycteris hirsuta
TTTTTTTTTTTTTTGCAGAATTCAATGAAGGGGAGGAGTTGAATGCCCAGGTGAGTGCATGGTGAAACAAAGGCGACACAGGGATACAAAGGGGAAGGAAATTAGATAAGAATATTTTGAATATGAAGTGTCCATGCCTCATGAAGTGTGTTCTCCAGAGATAGGGTTGCTGTGGGCTGTTTCACCTTGGACTAAGTCAGCATGTGGATATATAGAAAGCCATGCTTTAGAAAGAGCTGCAATGGGTTTCGGTGATGGTGTGATAACGTATATATTTACTTGTGGTCCTAAAGCACACTGCATATTTTGGATGTTTGTTTAACAAATAAAGCAACTATAATCTTCTGAAGCAGAAGCAGCCTCCGGGATGCAAGAAGCCATTTATGTCTTGCTTGCTGAGGAATGTCCTTTTGTTCTCAAGTTCAGAGCTGTTCTCTTCCCTGCTGTCCCTCCACTCAGTGCATTTGTGGAGTTGAGTATAACTTCCGCTTCATTTCTTTCATGGAGCCACCCACCCGTTCGTTCCAAGTCTGGTAGCCAGTGTCCACTTCAGGTTGTCATGAGTAACCATCACTCTTTTCCCACACTCCTGACCTCCTGACCCCCGTGGCAGGAAGTCGGCAAGGGGCCAGACGTAATCAGCTCACGGGGGAGAAATGGAGTCTTCCTCACTACTGTGTCAATTTGAGAAAGGATGTGCTGTTCTGACTTACGTCAGAGACCGAGGAGAAAGTTAGCTGAGATCTGTAGTTAGGGGGGAAAAATACCATGCCTCTTTACACGTATATATGCAAAAATGGCAGGTTTTAACTTTCAGAGTTTAAAACACAGGAGTTTTCCTTTTACATAAGATTTATTCATGGTTATAAAATTTTAGTAATTTGGTCATAACACTGATAGCTTTTATACACCAGTTATAACCTCAATCTGTAAGTGAGTTGTGTTCCAATGGCTAAATTAATGACCTAATATTTAGTATCTGAAGTATATTTTCTCAAGAAACTGCTAGAGAAGGTGGTTATTGTTTCAGCTCAGCACACAGAAAGCTATTTATGCTAACTGTAGAGTAAAAACAATCCAAACACCATTGTAATGTGTATTCTATGGAGCCATGCTTTTAGCATATTCACTCAAGTTATTTAGGACCACATCCACCCTTGGGTTGTGAACTCTTAGATGTTACCTGTGCTCATGTTTGTGGCCTGCTAGAAGATACCTACAGAAGGAAATAATAAAGAGTAGAGCAGAAATAAATGAAATAGAGAATAGAAAAACAATGGGGAAGTTCAACAAAGCTAAGGTTTGGTTTTATGACATGATAAGCAAAACTGGCAAATTTTATCTAGAATAAAATAAAACTCAAAGAAAACCTATAGAAAAAGCTCCTTGGTAATGGTCTTGGCAGTGATTTTCTTTTAAAGCACAAGCAACAAAAGTAAAACTAAACAGTGGAATTTCACCAAATTAAAAAGCTTCTGTACAGCAAAACCAACCAACCAACTAACAAACAAAATAATAATCAACAAAATGAAAAAGTAACCTATGGAATGGCAGAAAATATTTGCAAGCCATGTATCTAAGAAGGAGTTAATGTTCAAAATATATAAGGAACTCATACAACTGAATAACAAAACAAAACAAAACAAAACAAAACAAAAAAAGAATTGAAAAATGGGCAAAGGACCTGAATAGACGTTTTTCCAAAGAAGACATACAGGTGGCCAACAGGTACACGAAAGGTGTTCAGCAGCACTGATTACCAGGGAAATGCATATCAAAACCCCAATGCGATACCACTTCACACCTGTTAGAATGGCTTTTGTCCAGAAGAGAGAAGATGACGAGCGTTGGTGAGGGTGTGGAAAAGAGGGAGTCCTTTCGCTCCACTATTGATGAAATGGAAATTGGTACAGCCATTATGGAAAACAGTATGGAGCTTCCTCAAAAAATTAGCAACAGAACTACCATGTGATCCAACAATTTCACTTCAGAGCATGTATTTGAAGAAAATGAAATCACCATCTCGAAGAGATATCTGCACATATTTATCGCAGCATTTTTCACAATAGCCAAGACATGGAAACAATCTAAATGTCACTTGACAGATGAATGAATAAAGAAACTGTGGTATACACACACAGGGGAATATTATTCAGCCTTAGGGGGGAAAAAAAGGAAATCCTGACAACATAGATGGATCTTAAAAGTTCATGCTGTGTGAAATAAGCCAGACAAAGAAAAGCAAATACTATATGATCTCTCTCATGTGGATTCTAAGAAAGTCAGATTTGTAGAAACAGTAAGTAGAATGGTGGTTACCAGGAGTTGGGAGTTGGGGGAAATATTGGCTAAAGCACAGCAATTGTCAGTTATAAGATGAATGAGTTCTGGGGAATCTGTTGTAAAGCATAGTGGCTATAGTTAATAATATTGTGTATTTGAAATGTGCTAAGAGAGTAGATCTTGTTCTCATGACACACCCCAAAATTGTGTATTGTATCTATACGACGCGATGGCTGTGTCAACTAATCTTATGTGATAATCATGCCCCGATATATGTATATCAGCTCATCATTTTGTGCTAAACTCACACAATGGTATTGATCGAGTATATCTTGTAAAGCTGGAAGAAATGCAATTTCACTACATAGCCAAAAAAACAACTAAAAAACATGAAAAAGAAAGAGAATTCTAAGTGTCACAAGGACAAGGATCTGGAGCAACCGGAACTCTCTTATGCTGTCAGAGGGAGTATAAATTGATGTAAGCACTTTCGAAAATTGCTCTAAGTATTGCTTAAAGTTGCGTATCCCAGCTATTTTAGTCTTAGGCATAATTCTTACAGAAATGCATACGTACATTTACCAAAATACATATAACGAGAATGTGAAGTATTGGGCTGGCCAATAAGTTCATTTGGGCTTTTTCTGTAAGAAGGCTCTCATAGTGCTTAGCTGTCTTTAACTTAATTTAAAACAATTTTGTTAGATTATATTGCGACAGCTGTCATATCAAGGTGAATTTTAAAAAACGTCAAAATTGGTGAATTTTTGTGTAGCTATTTAATGTTGAAGATGGAAGAAAATATACAACATTTTTGGCATATTATTATGCTTTATTATTTCAAGAAAAGTAAAACCATAACTGAAACACACACAAAAAGATTTGTACAGTGTATGGAGAAGGTGCTGTTACTAATCAGGTGTGTCTAAAGTGGTTTGTGAAGTTTCATGCTAGAGATTTCTCGCTGGATGATGCTCCATGGTTAGGTAGAGCAGTTGAAATTGATAGAGATCAAACCAAGACAGTGAGAACAATCAACGTTCTACCATGCAGGAGATAGCTGATATACTCAAAATAGCCAAATCAATAAAGTTATTGGTGAAAATGAAAACTGTGTCTTTCATTTTATGGAAAAATACTAAACAGACTTTTTGGCCAACCCAATATATATTGTCATTTTTAGTTGGGTTAAGTGTATTATAAAGTGTGTAATCATTTTAAAAAATTTTCATTTCAAAGAAGTAGTTAATATGTACATAGTTAATATGCTTTCATAAGAAAGATGTTGATGGCCCTTCAAGAAATTTCAGTTACTTTGGAATTTCAGTATGTGGAGCATCTGTGATGTCAGTCACTTCCACTCATGCCTGTGTGTGTGTGTGTGTGTGTGTGTGTGTACACAAGCATATGATTCATTCCCTTTAAGAGATTTTGGCTTAAGATAATATATTCACATAAAAATATCTTCTTTGAACATTGCATTGAGAGATTCAGTTACTCAAAGAAAAAAATTTTTAATTCAAGTATAGTTTCACAGAACACTCTGTGGTGAGGTATCAGAGGACAAAGTCACATCCACCAAAAATCATTTCCTTGGATTGTGAACAGACACCCTTTGAGTAAATTAGGTCCTTCACCTTATGATGTAAAACTTCAGGCTTCCCATAATCCCTAAAAAGTACTTTATTATCCTTAGAAGCCACATATAAATCAACAATATTTATTGTCAATACTTATGACTTAATTTTTAATTTTTCTTCTTTCATTCACCTCAAAAATAAACCAAAGATCTAGTTCCAATGGATGCTGGATTTCTACTTCCATTTAAAAGGAAAAAAGAAAAATATATATATCTTACCAGTATTTAGATTAATC
The DNA here is from genome assembly GCA_004026765.1 of Micronycteris hirsuta. Classification (NCBI taxonomy): domain Eukaryota; kingdom Metazoa; phylum Chordata; class Mammalia; order Chiroptera; family Phyllostomidae; genus Micronycteris; species Micronycteris hirsuta. The sequence continues at coordinate 4,159 of PVJI01003965.1, forward strand.
AAGTATTTAAAAACATTATTTCATCTCTCTATAATTGTTAGTTATACATTTATGTATTAAACTTTTAGTGGTTGCTCTAAACATATCAGCATCTATCCTTGTCTTGTTAGAGAATTATAAATTAGAACTTTTAGCACTTCTCATATAAAGCAAGAATTTAAAAATTCAAACTTCATTTACTCTCCTTTAACTTCTGTTCTTTTGTTATGCACTTTATTTTTACATGTATTTAAAATCCTATAAAACATAATTATTTTATGTAGTTGATATTTATTAATATCTATGCCTTTTCTCCCCTTTCTGTTTCTCTTCATTCCTTGTTGCATTATCCTGCTTTCCTCTGGGGTCAGTTTAAAAACTCCCTTTAGTATTTATATGTTCTTTTAAGGAAAGTCTGCTGGTGACAAACTCTCTCCATTTTTGTTTGTCTTAAAACATATTTTTTTCACATCTTTTTGAAGGGCATTTTTGCTGAATATAGAACTCTAGGCCGGAAGCTTTTTCTTTCAGCATTTTAAATGTGTCATTCCATTGATTTCCAGCTTTCATTGCTTATGTTTAACTGTCAACCATAAGTCTCACTGCTGAGCACTAGAAGACAATGTCTCTTTGCCCTGTGTGGCTGCTTTTTGGTTTTCTCTTTTTCTTTCACCTTCAGCAGTTTGACTATAAGTTTTTTGCATCCTGCTTGGGGTTTTTAGAGTTTTTTGAGCATGAGGTTTGGTGTCTCGAATTGATCATCATTACAAATTCTCAGCCAATCTCTGATTCATATATTATTTTTGCCCAAATCTCTCTCTTTCTATTATGGTTCTTTGAATAAATGTCTCTTTGACCTTTTTACCTTATTTGATATGTCTCTTACTGGTTTTCTGCATTTTCCATTCTTTTATTCTGATAGGTATAAGGAAATACCTCATTGTGGTTTTAATTTGCATTTCTCTGTTAGTGATTTTGAGCATCTTTTCATATGTTTATGGAGTTCCTAGTGTTTTGCACTCAGTAAATCTATATGGTGAGTGCATTCTCTAAATCAAGCCCAGAACATGACCTGCCCAAGAAACACAACACATGCATAGCTCAGTTGGAGCTCAGCTCAGGGGATCATGACCTAGAATTTACATTTACAAATTATCTTCCATTGACACATGTCATTTTCTTTTACTACACTTTTTATTATAAAAATTTAAAATGTATGCAAAATAAGCAGAATGGTTACATATACAAAGTAGATAGACTAATGAATCTCCATGTACATATTACCGACATTTAAAACTGTTCAACATTCTAATTATTATTTCATGTAATTATTGTTTTATCTATTCCTCTATCCACTCTCCAACCCTCAATTTATAATTTTTTTACAAAAATTTTTAGGTAGAACTTATAAACATTGAAAAGACAAATCAGAACTACACAGTGTTAGCAAGTTTATCTACTCCTGTGACCATACTGTTATGGACTGAATTGTGTCCCTTTAAAGTTCATAATTTGAAGCTGTAATCCACGATGTGACTGTATGTGGAGATAGGTTCTCTAAGGAGACAATAAAGGTTAAGTTATGTCATTAGGGTGGGCCTTTATCCAATAGGGCTGGTGTCTTACAAGAAGAAGAAGAGACACTAGAGATCTCTGCACACACTGAGGAAGGGCCATGTGAGCGCACAGCGAGATGGAGGCCACCTGCCAGCCAAGAGAAGAACCCTCACGATGGGACCAAACTTACCAGCACCTTGACCTTGGCTTTCCAGCCCCCAGAACTGTGAGAAATAGATTTCTGTTGTTTAAGCCCCCAAAACTATGGTATTTTCTTTTTTTTTTTAAATTTTTTTTAAAGATTTTATTTTCATTTATTTTTAGAGGGGAAGGGAGGGAGACAGACAGCAATGTATGGTTGCCTCTCACGTGGCCCTCGCTGGGGACCTGGCCCGCAACCCAGGCATGTGCCCTGACTGGGAATCGAACCGGGACCCTTTGGTTCCCAGCCCGCACTCAATCCACTGAGCTACACCAGCCAGGGCCCAAAACTATGGTATTTTCTAATGGCAGCTGTGGCAGATGACAGAGAACATTTAATCTACCCAGGAAATTTGCTCATGTCTCTTTCCAGAATGCCCTTAGTGCTCTTCTTCCCAAAATTTTTGTCAGGTCTCTAAAGATAGGTATAACTATACCAATTATGAAGTTTCAGAGGCAGAGGGAAAATAGCAGTGGTGAGCTAAGCATATGGCTTTCCCTGGGATGGTAGCATAGGGATTTTCATCTTTGACCTGCTCAGAGATACTATGTATTCATAAGTAGGTTCCCTGTTATCCTCTGCCTTTTTTCCCATGTGTGAAATACATGTAACACTACATACCTGTGGGTAAATACAAAAAATTTATGTGACTCCTGGATGATAGTACAGGATATTTCAATCAAAATATTATGCATGCAAGCTATTGAGTGTCCACATTATGTGCTAGGTACAGGCCCATTTTCCTTCTTTTCATGTATTTGTAAGAGATAAAAATGTAATAAAAATGCATGTATCATTTCACTTTTATGATAAAAGCAAATCTATTATATTTAGGATAAACAGTTCCCTAAAAGAAAAGATAAGTCATCGGTCCTGGTTGGTATATCTCAGTGGATTGAGCGTGGGCTGCGAACCAAAGGGTCGCGGGTTTGATTCCCAGTCAGGGCACATGCCTGGGTTGCAGGCCAGGTCCCCAGTAGGGGGCACATGAGAGGCAACCACACATTGATGTTTCTGTCCCTCTCCTTCTCCCTCCCTTCCCTTCTATCTAAAAAATAAATAAATAAAATCTTAAAAAAAAAAAAGAAAGAAAAGATAGGTCATCGGAAGCAAATTCAATAGGTATGTAATACCCTCAGAAAACTGAGGAAGAAAGAGAAGTCTTAATGAAGAGGATGCATTCTAAGGACACCTTTCACTGTCAGACACAGCTCTGCTTTCTGAAACCTTGCCATGGGAAGCTACTCCTGTTGGTAGTTATGCCAGAATTAACTAATCTCCTCATGGACTCAAACCATCCTGCTTATATAAAATTGCCTCCTTTAGATTATGAAGTCATAGACTCCTAGAATTGTCGACCTGGAAGATCGGAAGACTACATTTTGTTGCTGGGAAAGAAGAGATTCAACGAGTTTCAATGTTTTCTCAAAAACTAATATTTCCTAAAAACTAATGCCTGGACCCAGACCGGACGTGAAATCTGTTGCCTTCTACCCTGGAGTGTTTTTCATAGTTCTACCCTGAGTAAAGGAAGTTAGTAAGTAGATTTTAAAAAGCGTAACTACTTCAAAATGAAAAAATAGGACATTTTAGAATATGTACTTTTTAGCATAACATGCATTAGTGCAAGAGCCGTGTTCAAAAGCGGTAACTTTATTGTGTTTCTAATAAGCAAGAAAGAAACCACCTATCACTAGCATGTGGAAAAGTGTGTGTTTAAAAGAGAAGCAAAATATGGTGCTCAGAGCCCGCCAGTTGCTTGTAGAACGGGTCCTGCTTTACGAGGCTTTTTACCAGATGTGAGAAGGCAACATTTTTGGAGATATTTTCCACTTGCCACTTAAGACAAAAATACACACATCTGAAAACCTCTTTTAAATTTTCCTCAAAGGAAAACTGTCTGTTGCAAGACTCTTCAGCTTATTTGTGAAAAACGAATTGTCATTTTATTTTTAGAACAAGGTAAACAAAGCCATAAAAAGCGTTGCTCAGAACTGTTGGAGATACAGACATCTTTTGAATCGGAAGGGAAGTTCACTGCTGCGTTGTGAGCCAGTGCTTTGTCATAGCAAACTAAGTAAGTTGTTGAAATGATGCATTAAAAGGAAGACTCCATTCCAGTGTCACAGCGACAAGCGTGCCACCTCCGCTAGTGTTCACCACTGCCGTGTGGCACACGGAGCCGAGCCGTTGAACTTCGTAAGATAAACTCCTTTTTGTAGGCTGTGTGGAAAGCTTGTTATTGCCTGCGTTTATTTTAAGTTAGACCAACTGTTATTTGGACATAATATAGTTCTGGTACTTCCCAGTTAAAAAAATAAACCAACTAAATGCTGCTTATTCAGTTACTTTCTCTCATGTTTCATCCATCGGCAAGTGTCCATATAGACATATTGGAAGATAAAGGAATCTGAAGCTTTTTGAGACTCTTTCTGAAAATTAATCAGGAAGTAAGATATTGAATATAGGGTTTTAAAAGTACTGTTAATATATTTAACTCAGAGAGCCTAACTTAGCTATTACCCATTTATTTCCCATCACATTCTCCGACAGAACATTAAGATACTGTAATTAGATTCTCACAGAATAAATGACAGTGCCATACTGGCCATTACATTTGCATGTTATTGAATTAAGTGTCTGTTGTTTGTTTCTTGAACCCTTGGGCCAATAACTATTCGTGTAGTTGATATAAATGAGTTGGTATGGGGTTTTCACTATGAGCCCACTTCAGAGGTGAATAAACTCGGCTGAGGAGGGAGAGTGTCTATGAATTCTTCAGGAGGTTGAAAAGGCAAATGGCAGAATATCTAGAATTCAATTTCTGCACCCGGTCCAGAGCCCCTCTGTCACCTCGTGCGGAGAATGAGTTACAGCTGTAGAAGCACTAAACAGAGGTAGAACTTGGTGCTTTCATGTTGCCACATTTTTCTTCAAAAAAATTAATTTAGAGATGTTGTTAAATAACTAAATTTACCAAACAGTTCTTTTTTGGGAGTTAAGTCAGCAGGAAATCTATTATAGTTTCCCCTTTCTAGGTCAAGAGACAAACATGCCGACAGTGTGCAGGGGATTTGGAAGAGTGTCTCACACTCCCAAAAAGGAATGATAAAATCAGGAATACGATTGCTTGACCAATGATGAGGGTGAAGCCGTGCAGGCTCCATTCTAAAATGCTAGTGCGTTGCCGGTCTAGCTGTGGTGTTAACTTGACATGTGTCTCAGTTTAGCAGAGTGGACACTGCAGGACTGCCTTTTGGCAGCGTGCTATATGATGCTTAAAGAAAGGGATGACGCTGACTGCGTCAAGGGCGTTGCTGGCACAGAGCTGTAGCGCGGAATGAGGACACATATGTTCTACAGGGACGGAGATGGTCCCTGACAAATATTGAAATAATGTGACATCTCCATGGTAATCACTTTGCAAACTTTGCCCCCGAATGAGGCTACTCCTTAAATCAGGAAAGGCAAAACTTCCAAACACGAGACTGTTTAAGAATTTCACTACAACTCCAGCGAGCAATAGAAACACAAACAGAGTGACAGTGATCATTGAGAGTGGTGACCGTCACCCAGGATCCTGATGGTTATGTCTATTTCATGTTGAACTTCAGATTGCGCCTCTTGAAATTCAGCAACAAGCAAAAACGTCTCCACTAGAACCAACTCATTATTTCCGGAACCTTAATCAGAGACCAAGTCAACATTTATTCACAGCAAACTATTAATTGATATTTCCTACAGGGTCATGTTGAATTATAATTATATGAGTGAGATAAATGGAAATCTCTATTAGGGATGGAAAGGGTGATGTATTCATCAGCATCTTGTTTGTTCTGCAACTATTTCCTTCTTATGGTACTTTAGGTCACCTTGAATGTGTGTGTATGGGAAAGCCAAATCCTCAGCAACTCTCCCAAAATCAATTAACAATATTGTTTGTTCGTATGTATTAAGTGTTCCATTTCAGACTAATGTTTTATTTAACTAAGGTTATTACTCTTAATGGCTATGACCTTGAGCAATTTGTTCAACGCTTAAGCTCCAGTAGTTTATCAGAATTATACAAATGATGATAAAATGGGAGCAGAAATACAGTCTGCTGCAGAAAGTTGTAGTGTGCGATAGGAGATAACATCCATGAAGTGCTCACCACAGGGCTGGCACACAGTAAGCACTCAATAAGTGAGTCACGTTAGTCTTATTGATGCTATATTAAAACTGTGAGGGTATGTGTGTTTGTGTGTGTGTATGTGAGAGTGTGTTTTGCCTACAAAGCATGTGTGTTTACTTTTCAATAGGTTTAGTGCTTTAAAACAAAACCTTTTGAAATTTCTAAAAACACTTAAGAGCAGACTTCATTCAACAAATGAACATTGGCTTTAGAACCAAAGTAGCATGAAAGCATATTATAAATATTTATTGTAGGTTATTTGAAAATAATATATTAAATATGAGAACTTTGATTAAAAAAAATAGAGGGTACTGGTCTGAAATGTGTGATTAGAGTGAATTAAAACAACCAAGATATGTGATTCCTCACTTGTTCTATCTTGTATATAAGTTGTTAGTATCTAGTCCTTTGAAAGAAGATTTCTTCTACAGCAGAAATACATGTAGATATTACATTTGATTAAAAATTATTTTTCTAACAATGATTATTCTAGATTATATTTGAAAAGACCTTGATCTTTTAAATATCTTTTCTCTTTCATGTCTAGCCTAGAGCGATAAACGCTATTATGAGGATATTTTCCCATTGTCCTAGGTTTTACAATTTTTATTTAAAGTGACCTGCCATTAAAATTTCTTTTACATTAATGGCAGAGAATCGTCATTTCATCAATGAGATCTAAAGATTCTGGATTAACAGTGCCCAGAGGCTTGTCCCTTGGTTGAATTATAACCAGAGACCTCACCCTGCATTGGTCAAATCTGAGGGCATTCAACAAGGAGTTCCTGGGCTGGGGCGGGGGGCACTTACTGGAAAAATAAGTTGTATTTTACTATTATTCCTGGTCACACATAAAGAGACCAGAGACAGGAAGAGAGACACACAGATTGTCCCTGCATCTTTCTGGCTTCCCTCCCGGTGCCATTCCTTTATTTAGTTTTCAACAATGCTTGGACTATTTGCTGTTTTCTGACAGCTCGAGGTCCAGTGGTGAGGAAAAAAAAACCAGACCTTTACCTTGCACTTGTGGAACTTAGAGAATCTAGGGAGAATACCAATAGTGATAAAAAGGAATTGTGTGATCAATGTAAAATTGCAACTGTGTCTATGTGGGAGAGACTCCCAGCATAAGCAGAATCCAGAAAAGGGAGACCTAACCTGGCCAGGGAGGTGGGGAGAAGCTGTTTGTTTTTTGTTTTTGTTTTGTTTTCAAAGATTTTATTCATTTATTTTTAGACAGAGGGGAAGGGAGGGAGAAAGAGAGGGAGAGAAACATCAATGTGTGGTTGCCTCTCAAGTGCCCCCTACTGGGGACCTGGCCCACAACCCAGGCATGTGCCCTGACCGGGAATCAGTGACCCTTTGGTTCGCAGCCCGTGCTCAATCCACTGAGCTATACCAGCCAGGGCAGGAGAAGCTGTTTGAACTAGATTCTGAAAGGATGAGATAGAATTCCTAGATGAAAAGGCCCTTTGGCAAGATGGAATTTATTGATAGTTAGTTCAAAGGTCGTAAGCGAAGGACACAAAGGCCGGAACAGGTCACTGCTGGGCAGTGTGGAGCTGGACAGGCTGGAGAGGTGGGCAGGGGCCAGAGCATTCCGGGCTTTGTAGACTGTGTAAGGAGTTCCCCCTTTATCCCAAAGCAGTGAGACATCTCTGAAGGGTTTTGACCCGTGGTATGACATGATCAGATTTGCATTTTGGAAAGACAGTCAGTGTGGGTTTGGGTAGAGAAGGGATCAGAAGGGACAAAAGTGGTTCTGGGGATATCCACACAATGGGGGTGGCTTGAACTAGCATCACTGTGGAGATGGAGAGGAATGGTCGGATTTCAGAATTGGATATGGAAAGTGGAGGTAAGGGGAGAAGGAATGAGACCTAGCTTTCTGAGCTAAAAGACTTTCCAGTCTTTTCAGTCCTACCTATTAACTGAGAACTACAGACATTCCTGACAAGAAGCAGGAATTTACCATTAGGTTTAAAAGTAGCTTCAGCAGAAGGAGAATGAGACCAGGAAGTCGGGGCTGCAGGCAGCTAAGAACCAACGGGAAACTGGTAGGGCCCTTGGGATAGAGGGTCGCAGAGGGATGGGCATGCCATTTGCTGAATTTGGGAGCAATAAAAGGTGAAAGACTTGGTGTTTTGACGTTTCTTTGAGGGCCCTGAAAGGAGCTGTCAAATAGGCTTTTGGGTATCGGAGTAGATCCAGGGCTTCCCTCTTCCCTTCCTCCCCACCCCCACGCCCACTCCCACACACACTGGGCTGCCACTGTGTCTGCTCTACGGGAAACATTTGTACATCCCCTAACTAACTTCTAGTAGGAACCTACTTGGGATTTAGATCTTAGAGCGGCATTCTCTGACCCTGGCCTGCCCTGAATTTCCTGTGTGAAGTTCCACTGGCCCCTCTGTTCTGTTGCAACAGGACGAACCACTCCTCTCCATGCAGAGCTGCCTTGACCTTCAGCCGGGTGGCGTGGTTATCTCCTTTACCTTCCTTGAGCTACGGGTGAAGCTGACTCCTGGAAGTTCTGTCTTCAATTCTGTCCATTTCTTTTCATCCTGTCCAGCCTGTGTGAACCACATTCACTAGCAGGCGGTTAAGTGTGGCTCTACTTATCTCTTCACCTACAGGTGTGAGCCTAATCATTGAGGGGACTCTCACTGCGACCCTCTATCCCAAGGGCCCTACCAGTTTCCCGTTGGTTCTTAGCTGCCTGCAGCCCCTACTTCCTGGTCTCATTCTCCTTCTGCTGAAGCTACTTTTAAACCTAATGGTAAATTCCTGCTTCTTGTCAGGAATGTCTGTAGTTCTCAGTTAATAGGTAGGACTGAAAACACTGAGAGGTCTTTAGTTTGCTTATATCCTCACATTCTGTTTGATGATTTGGCCCTCTGGTAACTACCTCAAAGTGAATTTCTAGAATCCTGTTTAATAACTTCAATTTTAGCACAGAAAAATACTTGAAAATGGAGGTGTCGCACTGGTGAGGCGGGGGGGGGGAAGAAAAATACTTGAAAATATAGTAATAACTACAGATCATTCCTTTCTAAAAAAGCAGGCTCATTTTCAACACATAAATGTTGAATTTTAACAATTGATTTGTTCATTTACAGATTGATTTATCTGACAAACATATATCTCAGGCTCCTACTCATGGACTGAATTAGATGGAAGAATTCCTCTACTTGTTTCACTTAGGAATTGACCAAGAAAATTTCTGCTGTCCATTTAACACAGGGGAAAAACGAATGGTTCAGATGCTCCTGGTAGCAACAAAGTTAATTTTGATCCAACTTTTAATAAACTTAATTCTCGGGGAAAAAAAAGGCCTTATTGGCTTGCTGGAAACATTTTACTAATTTATTAGTCAACATCCCACTCTTGGTACATCAAAAATGCTGACCAAAATGTTTACAAACCCTTAAGCTTTGTTCACAATTCGGTGTGAATCTACCTTGTCATATGACTTTTATCTTTATCTACCTTAAATTTAAGCTGCAGAGATAAATTGGCTCATTGTGTCATCTTCTAATATTCATAAATATAAGTGTCTATAACATATAATTTAATTTACCTGCATTGAATTTCAAATATATCTGCAATAATAAAATGAGACATTTCTCAGTGTTTCCCAACTATCACCCTGTGAGTTATATAAGATCGAGGAGCACGGTGTTGTTTGATATATGAAGACACTGAGTCACAGAACAGTCAGATGTCTATCAAAGATCATACAACGTCAGTGTCTGCGAAAACTAATAACTTCTCCGGTAGGAAATAAAGTGGTGCACATGGGCACTGCGACCTCCAGTCGACCCCTGTGAACTCTTCGTTGATGAATCTGTAATACATTCTCTTCATTTTGAGTTTCCTTCACACAGTAAAAATCACGGTCATTCTCTTGTTTATTTTTGTTCGAATTTTGTTTGTAATTGTTTTCATTTATTTTCATCTATGTGTGGTTTTGATTATATATTGTGGCTGCTAGAGAGCAAGGGTCACAACTTCTATTTGTTTATTTTATCTCTGAAGTGTGTAGGGTTCACGGATAAGCATATAACCGGGGGTCAATTTTCCACCTGTATTGTTTTGAATGAAGGATTCCTAACAAAACCCTGATGATTGGTGGTAACTCAGGGCCAGAGAGGTTTCCTGCCTGAGTTGTAAACCCTGTCATATCTGTGGGCAGATACTATGAAGGGAAGAAAAAAATTTTTACACTGAGCATTTGAAAAGCTTATAAAGGTTTAGCCAGCGTGTCAGAACTTAATGCTGGTATTCTGACTTCAAACTCCAACTTTGCCTCTCTGTTTTTTATCCCTTAAAAAACACAAGATGGGCATTTTAGATACTGGGTCAAGTTCCCTCCAGCTATAGGAATGAATAGTGTATACAGAAACGTTTTCTAACATTAAAATCAAGAAATAAGGGAAGCAAATACTTAACCAATAAGATGCTTTTATAGTAGTTCATAAACTTTAAAGGTAATTGGATGTTGAGATATTCTAATAATGGAACTGAAAAAGAAACAATTCAAAACCTTGATTTAAAAAATTCTTGCCATTTTAGAATTTTTATTTTTATTTATACATATCTTTTAGTTTATGTTCTAGCTTCTGAGCAGCCAGTTGTTAAAATATTAGTCCTAAGTCAAAGCCAAACATTTCGCGTGGAGAATAGTATTTCTCTGAAGCGAAACACTTCTGTGCTGCTGGGCTGCACGTGTCACAAGCAGAACTCGTTTGATCTGAGTCTATCCTATGCACAAAACCGAGGCTCATCTTGAAGTGATAACAATAAACGTTCTCTCACACGGATGGAGGTATGACCCACTTCTTCAGACATTACCTCATTTGGCCCTCATAATGGCTCTATTAATTGGGTAGAAGTGTCATTATAATGATTAACATGCCCATTTGAAACTGATGATCTCAAAGCTGTGGTCAAACAAGGTATTGTCCAAGGCACAGGCTGATGTGTAGTGCATGTGTGTGAGGGGGCATTTCATTAAATGCTTATCATGACCAACAGGCATTTGATTTTTATATTAGATTATATAAGATAAAGTATGTAGGTTTTAAGAACATGGGTTCTGGGTTCAAGTGTTAGTTTTATCACTTACTAATTTTATGATGTTGGGTAAATATAAATTTTCTTAGTATCATCTTAAAATGGTGAAAATAATTCACTTACTAGAAAATTAAATAAGTTAAGGGATAGAAAGTCTTAGCACAGCATCCCGGACGTCCTAAGCTCTCAGCAAATACAACTCTTAGTATAATCCAGGGAAACCAGCTAAACCTCATCACACACACACACGCACACACACTTATCGCCAACAACCCTATGAGCAGAACAATGCTTATGTATTCTTTTTTTAATTGTTTTTTATTTATTGATTTTTGAGAGAGAAAGAAAAAGATCAGTTTGTTGTTCCACTTATTGATGAATCATTCATTGGTTGCTTCTTGTATGTGGCCCTGTCCAGGGACAGAACCTGCAGCTTTGCTGTATCAGGGCACCCTAACCAACTGAATTACCTGCCCAGGGTCTCTGTATTCTTTTTATATAAACACTCCTTGCATGATCTCATCCAGTTTTATGGCTCTGAATATCATTTATTCATTGATGACTTCCAAATATATATCTCTAATCTATACCTTTCCCCTGAACTTGAATATTCAGCTGTCTACTTGACATCTCCTTCTGGATGTCTAATAGCATCTAAAATGGAGTGTTCCCCAAAATGAGCTCATCCAGTGCCTCCCGCAAATCTTCTCATCCCAGGTAATGGTAACTCTATTCTTCTATTTGCTCAGGCTACAAACCTTGATGTCCTTCTTGGCTTCTTAACTCCTTACTTCTCTCTTATATTCAATTTTGAGTCCAGAACTAAATTCTCTTGTTTCTACCTTCAAAATACATCCAGGGTCCTCTCACTTTTTACTACTACTTGTAACTATATAATATATTTGTCATCTTGTTTATTGTCTGTTTCCCCTAATAGAAGAAAAGCTTCATGAGGGTAAAGAATTTTTGTTTGCTTTGTATACTAATTCTCTGTGCTTAAAACAGTCCCTGGTGCATAATAGGTACTCAATAAGTATTTATTCAATGAAGGAATTAATAGTTATTTAATGGATGAAGAAACTGAGACCAACAGACATTGATTAACTTCCCCAAGGAAAGAAGAGGGTAAATAATAGCACCTAGGTTTATGTGACTCCAAAGCCCACATTTATAATTTCCACACATTTTATCAGTGTTAATGTCTGGATAATGGTGATAACCTAGATTGTCTTTAGGAAAACATTAATATAATGATGTCTTAGCACATCCTTGGGAAATAAAGAATTGTTGTAACAAATTTAGCCAATGTTTTAAAAATCTTACTCAAGGGTAAGCGCTTACTGGCTTGAGCATGGAGAGGGAAGGGGGTGTTGAGAGGAGCGAGGAGGAACTTCTGGTCTTCTTTTGGGTTCTCGGGCTTTAGTCCTGCGCACTTGGCTGACCCCTGCCTGGCTGGAGTGCTGAGATTTCTGACACGGAGGCACACTTGCTCAGGTTGGGAAGATATCCCTTTCCTTCCTCACCTTTTTTCTTTTTTTTTCTCTCTCTCTCTGCTTCTCTCCATCTTGTCTTTCCACTTTTCCCCACCTTCCTTCTCTTTTGAGCTCTCTCTCTATCTTCTTGTCCCAAACTGCTTTCCTTGCTTCTTATTTTGTAAGAGTTCCCTTCACCCCTCACGTATAATATCAAGGCTGTCTGCTAGGGCACAGGGCCCAAGAGTCATCATACCAGATGGGAACACTGGCCTTTGAACCCCTGAAATTTCACACAAATAAATCATCTTAAATGAGTGTTAAGTGACCTTGCAATAGGCAAAGATTTTGTAGGGAGGATACAAATGGCACTTATCAAAGCTAAGGTTGATAAATTGGACTTCATTAAAATAAGAAATTCTCTTAATCAAAAAACACTTAAGAAAGTGAAAATGCAATCCAGAGACTAGGAGAAGATATATGTCGTACATGTATCTATCAAAGGATTTATATTTCAAATATACAAATTAATAATAAAAAGACAAATAACCCAACTAAACATGGGCAAAATCCTTGAGCAGACACTTCACAAGAGTACATTCAAATGACCGATAAGTGTATGAAAAAGTTCTCAACATAGTTTTTCACCAGAGAAATATAAATTAAAACCACAACAAGATTGCATGACACATGTAACAGAAATATTAAAATTAAAAAGAACTTTAATACCAAGTATTGATGAGGATATGGAGTGATTGGAATTGTCATACATTGGTGGTGGGTGTGCAAATTGATAGTTACTTTAGAAAGCAAAACCTAAACCTACCTCTTGATCCAATGATCCCATCCCTGGGTCAAGAAAAACTAGATTATATATTCACCAGGGACACATACAAAAATGTCCATAGTAGCTATATTCATAAGAGAAAGAAAACTGGGAACAACCCTGTATCTATCAACAAATAAATAAATAAATAAGTACATCGTGTATTCATACAGTGCAACACAGAACTGCAATAAAAAGAATGAACTCTGATGAATCTCATAGACATGTGTTGAGCAAGAGAAGCCAGATACAAAAGGGTGCGTTCATACTCTATATTTCCATTTATATGATGTCCCAAGACAGCAACACTAATCAATGGAGACAGAAATCAGAATAGTGATGACCTCTGCAGGAGTCTGCTGAGAAAGGGCCCAGAGGGAACATCCGTGTGTTGGAAATTTTGTAAATCCTAATCTGGGTGGCGTTACACAGGTGCATATGATATAAGACATTATCAATCTGTAAAGTTATGATTTATGCACCTTATGTATGTTACACATCAATTTAAAAATAGCACATCTTACCAGAAGGGGAGGGAGGTGGGAAGAGAGCATTGTAAGTAAAGCAGGTCAACTCTATGGTGATCAAAGGTAACTAGACTTCAGGTGGTGAGCATGCAATAGAGTATATAGATGCTGAATTATAATGCTATGCACCTGAAATTTATATAATGTTATTAACTAATGTCACCTCAATAAAGTTAATAGAAAATAACATATCTTTATGTCTAGGCATTTATCACACAAGGAATTATTTATTATACATAAGTACTTATAGCAGCTTTAATCATAATAACACCAAATTGGAAATTACCCAAATGTGAATCAACATTTGAATAGAAGAACAAACTATGGCACATCTGTACAGTGGATGATTCCTTAACAATAAAAAAAAACCTGAATGATTGATAAATGGATGAAAATTTTGAGAAATTATTGTGGTGAGTGAAAGAAGACAGACACAGAAGATTCCATTTGTGTAAAATCTTAGAAAATGCAGACAAATTTATAGTGTCGGAAATCAGATCAGCAGTTGGTGGTCTGGGGTCCAGGGTAGAGGGAGGAATGAACTGAAAAACGGCATGAGGACGGTTTGGTGGCGGAAGGAAATATTCTGTATCTTGACTGTGTCAGTGGTTTCCCAGGTGTGTACAGATGCCAAAATGCACCATGTTGTATCTTTGAAGGGATGCAGTTTATTTTTCATCAGTTATACTTCAATAAATTTGTTAAAAAATAACATATACCAAATTATGAATACTCAAAGTCTAGGGCTTGATCAAGGTCTAGAGCACACTAGTTAAATAAACTTCAGTTTCCTTTCCAGGACCCTCGCACGCCAAATAAAAGTAATGCTAACGTAAGCAGGATGTGTGTAAAGGGGAGGGGTGGCCCCGCCCACCTCACCTTCTGGAGGCAAATGGAGGACGTGAGTGGAGAGTGGAGAGCGGAGAGCAAAAATGGATGGTAGAAGACTGACAGCATACAAGTCATCTGAACAGAGAGAATTTAGTGTAAAGAATTGTTAATTACATAATTGGAAAAAAAGAACACTGAGGTGTTAGAAAGGACGCCATCACAGGGTGCAACTACAACCTCTAGGTTGGGGAAGACAGATGGGAGAGGTTAGAGTTATTAAAACTTGGAAACTCAGAGGATAGTTCGATGTAATCTCCTTATCAACGTGCTGGTAACTGGCCTCTTGGTAAATAAGGTAATGGAGATTACTCACGGAGAGTCTCCACCTATGGAATGTTTTTTAAGCAGGAGTAACCCCCGATTAGGACTGCTTATCGAAAACTAATTTATAGTCTATGGATTTATGAAGCGTGACTCCCCGGAGGGTTTCATATAAGTCATATAATGATCTGGATAGAAAATGAAGATGATTCATCACCTAAATTCTCCCTGCTGTAAGGTAACCCACAAATCTCTTTGGAGAACTCATCATTGCTCTGGGCCAGACAGGAAGAAAGGATGCCGGGAGGCACACCCAAGCTCTGCACCTCTGCCTGATTCACCTGTGCCTCTTAATTCTGTGTACCCTTCATTATTAGTGAAGCTTGATGTCAGTAACAGAGAAACTCAAACTAACCCACGGAGTTGTTAGCATGGTTCAGTCATGCTTTTTCAGTGAGCAAAGTGTTGTTGAGTCCTGAAAACAAGGGGCTCTAAAGTGTATTTGTCAGAAACATTGGATTTTTAATTCATTAAATAATATCCATGTTCAGGAATCTAACTCATGTGTTTCCCTGGCTTTTGTAACTTTTCTGTCTCTAAAAGAGTGAAGGTAAAATGAGCCCTAAGCTTCCTTTAGAAAATAAGGGTTCTGGTCCTACCTATGCCACCAATGGACTGTGTAACCTTGGGTAAAACCCTTAACTTCTCTGAACCTCAGTTTTCTCATTTGCGCAATGGTGGGGGTGGAGGTGACCATACTGTCTCCTTAATGAAAATCAGACGAAAATGTAGGAAAATGCTAAATAACTGTACAAAGATCCAAAGTCTTATTTCTATTAGAAAAGTTATCATTTATGTCTACCACATTCAAATATAATGCCTTTGATTTAAAGAAGCAACACTTTCCATCTCTTCCAGTGCTTTCACTTGCCTGAACATGTAGTAAAAAGTCTGAATTCTCTTACTTTTACTAATACTTGCAGATCCTCATTTATCTCTGTTTTCTTAAAAAAAAAAAACAAAACAAAAAACTGAGCCCTGGCTGGTATAGCTCAGTGGATTGAGCGCGGGCTGGGAACCAGAGGGTCCCAGTTCGATTCCCAGTCAGGGCACATGCCTGGGTTGCGGTCCAGGTCCCCAGTGAGGACCATGTGAGAGGCAAACATACATTGCTGTTTCTCTCCCTCTCTGTCTTCCTCCCTTCCCCTCTCTCTAAAAATAAATTTTTAAAAAATCTTTAAAAAAAAATCTGAGATAGAGTTTACGTAAAGGGAAGCGCAGATCTCAGGCACACAGTTGAATCAATTTTGACAAATGCATATGCCTGTGTGACCTATACTTCCATCAAGATAGAGAACACGTCCAGCACTCAGGAGACCACACGTGCCCCTGTGGTCCATCACCCCCTTCAGAGGCAGCCATTGGTCTGATTTCTATTGCTGTGCGTTACTTTGCGTGTTCTAGAACTTCACACTTTTTTGTGTTTGGCGTTTTCCATTCAGGGTAATGTTTGAAATTTAGCTATATTGTTGTGTTTATAAGAGGCATATTCTTTTATTTTTTCTGTATGGATTTTCATTGTATGAGATTACCACGGTTTATTTATCCATACTGCTGTTGATATTGGGTTGGTTCTAGTTTTTAACTGTTGCAAATAAGACTAAGAACCGCCTGGCACAAGATTTTGCATAGTTACATGTTTTACTTTCTTTGGGTGACTACCTGGAAGTGGAATTGTTGGGTCACAGTGTAGATGCATATTTACCTTTTTAAGAAACTGCCAGTGTATGCGAATTTCAGCTTTTTCATATCCTTGCCAACGTTTGGGGTGGTCAGACTTTTTTTCATTATGGCCATGGGCGTGTTGCCGTGTCCCTGGTTCTCTTTTCAAGTTTTCATGATTCTTAAACTGGTACCTGTGGAACCCCCTTGAGTATGTTCATGAAGTTACATGAAAAAATGGATGACTGCTTACATTTTCATAAATATAGAGCCTATGTAAATTGCAGCTGCTTAAAGCAGCCCCTCGTTCCCTCAAATTTAACAATTATACAAAGAGCAGTCTCTAAAGATACGATTTTTGTTTAGTCTGATGGGCCAGGCTATAGTTAACTAGCAGTAATCAACTATTTATGTTCTCACATCTTAAAGATTTTGTTTCACTGTACATGCAGTTAAACATAACACAAATTCTTAGTAGCTCTCAGCATCTTAAAATACCATTTGGCCCAGATTTCTAAAATACCCTCATGTATCCAGTCCATTCTCTTTCAACGTAATGAAAATCATGTGCTCTGTTCCTGCGCTATTAAGAAAGAAAATTTACATTCCCGATTTGATTAAGGAAAAGTTAGTCATAGAGACTTCCACAATGAATGTCTTTTGGTCCACCTTAAGCTCAAGCAAATAAAACATCTATGGATAATTACCACAGACATTTGGCATGTCCTGTAAGGCCCAGTTTATGATTTTGATTGGATCCATCATTGTAGTCTTTTAGGAATTTGCTTCCTAGATTTTTGTTTATTTTCATGTGTACAATTTCACAAAGGTTCTCAAAGCACCATTGGGGTGTGTGTGTGTATAAAGCTTAAAAAGCCAGTGAGCTTCAGATAAGATAAAGTTGCCTTTTTGCAAACCCCTCATATTCACTTTTAGAATGCACACTGAATGAATTCAAGAATTAAAGAAAGAATTGATAAATGTTTTCTCATTCTGTGGATATCCTGTTTATGCCCAATTCAAAGCAAGCCATTAATTTGCAGCAGTCATTTCCAGTGTAATAAAAAAAGAGCCAGCTTCTAGCATTTATCTTCGTAAGTGCCTTTTTTTGTAGGAGTCTGGGTTTGAATAAAAGTAACATAGAATTATGTGTTGGCCAATCTACACCGCCTCCAATACATCGCCTGAATATTAAAACAAAGAATGGGGTGCGGTAGGATGGTACTTCGTTCCAGACTATCATAGGTCATAGAGGCATTCGTGTAGTGTTTTACTGATGGCCCTTTGATATGACTAGAGGAGAAATGGAGCAGGAGAGAAGGTTCTGATATGCTTTTATTTTTTGGTAATAGATTTATGGAGGTATAATTCACATACCGTACAGCTCATCCATTTAAAAGTGTACAATTCAGTGGTTTGCAGTATATTCACGGAGCTGTGCAACCATCACGATAGTCAACTTCAGAACATCTTCAACACCCCCAAAGAATCCCTTTACCCTTTGTCTGTCACCTCCCACCTCATTCTGCCCTGGCCTTTCCAGCCCTAGATAGCCATGGATCTACTATTTGCATCTATGGATTATTATGGATTTGCCTATTCTGGACACTTCACATTAATGAAATCATACAACATGTAGCCTTTCATACCTGTCTTCCTTCAATTAGTATAACATTTTTG
Organism: Micronycteris hirsuta; assembly: GCA_004026765.1. Taxonomy (NCBI): domain Eukaryota; kingdom Metazoa; phylum Chordata; class Mammalia; order Chiroptera; family Phyllostomidae; genus Micronycteris; species Micronycteris hirsuta. Next base: position 22,526 of record PVJI01003965.1, read on the forward strand.
ATGTTCACCCATATTATAATACGTATCCTTACTTTATTCCTCTTTATTTTTAGAGAATATCTTATGGTATGCATACAGCACATTTTACTTATCCAGTCATCACTGATGGGTATTTGGAGTGTTTCCACTTTTTGGCCATCAGGAATGATGCTGCTATGAACAGTTGTGCACAGCTTTTTATGTAGACGTGTGTTTTTGATTCTCTTGGCATACACCTAGGAGTAGAAGTGCTGGATCAAATGGGAGGTCTAAGTTTAACCTTCTGAAGAGCTGCTAAACTATTTTCCAGAGCAGCTGCACCATTTTACATTCCCACCAGCAGTGTGTCAGTGTTCCCATTTCTTTGCCTCCTGGTCAACACTTGCTAGTGTCAGTCATTTTTATTAAAGCTATTTTAATGCGCATGTGAGGTGGCATCTCACTGTGATGTTGAGTTGCATCTCCCTGATGGCTAATAATGTTGGCATCTGTCATGTGCTTATTGGCAGTCTGTATATCTTCTTTGGAGAAATGTCTATTCAGAGCCTTTGTTCACTTTTTAATTGAGACATTTTCTTATTACTGAGTTGTAAGAGTTTTGATATGCTTTTGAGTAACAACATGAAATGGAAAAACTTGTAAAATGGGTATCTCCAAAATGATAATAATATCCACATTGATTGAGATGCTTGGAATCACATAACTTAAGAGCTGTAAGTCACCATGAAGATGCTCAAGGCAAAGCCCTCCTCTTATAGATGAGGAAACACATCACTGTAACGGTTAAATGATTTCCTAAGAAGCAACAGCCAGAAGTTAAAGAACAGGGACCCAAACCCAAGAATTTTTATGCAGAATTTAGTACTGTAGTTGGGGTACTTCCTTGCTTGAAAATGCCAAAATACGCTCTGTGCTGCCAAGAATTCTTAGATCTTTGTTTGCCCCTTGTTCTTCAAAGACGAATACGATGTTGATATCTATTGCTGTGGATTGTGCCAGGTTTCTGTCTAGGGCAGGACTAATGGGTAATGAGTCGCAGCAATGATTCTCAGGCTTGAGCACGCATCGAAATTGCCTGGAGAACTTGTGAAAACACAACTGTGCCCAACATGCATAATGCACAATATCATGTGAATATATTTTTAAATCACGATACGTGATGCACAAATGCCATTGACAAAGGCTAAGTAAGTACACCATTTATTGTTTGACCCCAAATAAACCATTATTAAATGGAAAGTTAAAAACAGTCTAATGTGTAATCTTACAACCACGGGCCTTACCCTCAGAGTTTCTGATTTAGTAGATCTGAGGGGAGACCCAATAATCTGCATTTCTAATGCGTTCCCAGGCGAGGCTGACGCTGGCTGGCCCAGGGGCCACACCGTCAGGACCACTGCACCCAAGGACAGGAAACATGTTAGTGCCTGGGTGGGGATACTCTGAGAGAGGGCAGGCCTAAATTTCAATGTATACACCATATGACACCATCTTTCCAGATGTCCTTAATTTTAATCCTTTTCAGTGTATACTTTGGAATACATGACTTGCTTTTTTCTTACGCTGCCTTGAAAAGAAGATAGTGACAAAAATGCCAGTCCTTTTGGTTTCCCTAAATGTAAACTGCAGAACTTTATACTATCCAAACGTTAGATGTAAATCATGTATTATATATTATATTTATATTTATACATAAAAATTTGACAAGGATATTTGGCTTCACTTTTTACATTAGAGTGGTTGCTTATTCTAAAACGAGGCAGCCAGAAGGCATCATTTTGATGTGGCTGGAAAGGCGATCAAATTTCTCTGGAAAAGCTGTCATGAGGTGGGTGCTTAGAGACCTATCGTTGATCCTCGCACACCGTAAGTACTCTGTATTTGTTGAATGGATAAATGCCTTATCTTCAACACAAATACTTTCAAGTTCAAGAACACGAATGGTAAGTTTTAGCTATAAGTAGTTTTCAGACTTCCATATCAAGGTGAGAGACATGTGCATTTCATTAAGTCTTTATGACCCTTGTACATCTTTTTCTCCTGGAACTTCTGAACCACTATCTGTACTTAACCATTGGGCCTTAGGTGATCAAATAGATTTAAAAATGAATAGTACATATCTGACACAAATTATGCTACTCAATTATTCCTGAATTCTAAGATGAAGCATTTGAAAGTTATAGAATGAATCAGCCTAAATAGAGTATGTTCTAAGTCTTTAGCATACTTATTGTTTTGGTTGAACTTAGTTTAAGAAATAAAATTTTTGTGGATAACCTTAGAAAAGGTGTTAATCATCAAAAACATATCATAGATCCAAGGTTGAGTTATCTACACAGAACTTGGAAAACTCTCATGATGTAAGACACCAAGGCCATATTTTCAGAACCAGAATGCAAATTATTTTCTTTTTTACCATTTTCTAAAAATAGGTAGCCAACTGTCTGATTGCCTGTTGGGGCAAGCATAGTGGAAAAGTGCATGGGCTTTGGGGTCAGAGCTGTGTTCATATCCGGCTTTGTCGCTCCAGGCGGCTTGATTATAGCAGACTCATGTCCCTATTCAGGACTAAAGAACTTATTTCCTCCAGCTGCTTCAAGCGCTGTGGACTGCACCCAGCTGGTTGTCATGGTAGTAAAAAAAGTCCTGCCCTTCTTAAGTGTTAACACAACTCTAGAGCTCCCCCATGGGATCATCTGAGACCTCAGGGAGACTGTATTGAAGCCCAGCTCCTCCCTGGGCCCCATCCTGCTTCCTTCCGGTTCCCTCCAAGTCTTGACCCTGGGAATACTGTCTACAGTTCTGAACACGACTTTCCATCTCAGGGTCTGCTTCCTGGGAACCCAATATGCCATGTCAGTGATCTTTTATAACTCATTTAACTTGGACCCTAAAAGACGATTCCTATGACAATGCCTATCCCATTTTGGGTTGTTATCATAACTAAATGAGATAATGTGTTTGAATGGTCCTCACACAATCTCAGACACAAGGTAGATGTACAATGATGTTAAATTCCTTCCTGTTCTTCAGCTAAATTTCCTTACTGTTTGTAGTTAAGTCATCTTCCGCTCCCCCTCCCCCCAAATACTTACCTCATGCAGATACATATAATTGTCAGAATTTGAGATCTGAGATTCTGTGAATACTTTCAGTGGGTTTTCCTAATCTCAGGCAAAGAGTTACATTCTGGGACTAGTTATAAAGAAAGGTGGTTTATAAAATATTACCACTAAGTAGGCCAAGGTCTGGTTCCCAGTTTCTGCTTCTGTGTTAGGTTTCCTCTGACTGCCAAGAAAATGGATAATAAACTTTAAGTTAATGGTCTCATGTTTGATTTAAATACTTAAGAGAACATGACTGTGTTTCGAGAGCCAGGTTTTTGTGTCTTTAAGATTTTACTCTTTTCTCCTCAAAAATGTCACATGACAAGAACATGCTAAAGTGCTTCACTGTGCAACCTGTTGGATCATATGGTAGGTAAAACCAACGTTGTCATATGTGGAAAAATACTTCTAAGTAAAACTGTGAAGTCTGCAATCTACACGTTAGAAAAGGGATTCAACCCATATAAGGGATCTTGGAGTGATTATGATTTTTCACTCTCATAAACATTTATTAAGAATAATTCTATGTTAGATTCTAAACATGTGGAGATAAATAAGACATGGTTCTCTGTCTTCAAACAACTTGTCTTCTTGTCCTTGAAGTTCCTGGCTATATGGGATTCTTAGTTAGTAGAAAGGGAGATCCAACTTAAAATATCAAATTTTAAAAAAAAACCATAATAGAAATCTATGCAATATAAGACAGTAGTTAATATAAATTTGTTCATTATCCCCCAGTATCCATTCTATTCTTTTTCCTTTTAATAATAAACCACATCTCTCTTGATATTAACTGGGCATGTGTCCATTCAGATAGGGACTGCATTTCCCAGCCTCCCTTGCCATTAGATGTAGCCATGTGACTACGTTCTGGCCAGTGGGATATAAGCAACAGTGATATGGGTGTGTGGTTTCTGGGTCACACTTTGAAAAAAGAAGCTCTTTGCCATATTCTCTTTTACTGGCTGGGAGATGACCCGTCCACAAATGAAAGATACATAGAAAGTGGGGCAAAAGTAGGTTTACAGTTATTCATATGGAAAATAATACAATAATTAATAAATAATAATACAAGAAAAGCTGCATATTTTGTGTACTCACAACTGTAAACCTACTTTTGCCAACCACGTATTAAAATTGTAGACATACCTATGAGTCATTACCTTTGGAACACTACATAAGAAATAGATTTCTGTCTTATTTAAGCAACCCCCTTTTTTTAGTCTCTCTTTGTTATAAAAACATAGTCTATACTCTGCTAATGTATGTATTATCTTATTTAATACTTATAATTATCATGAGAGATATTTGTTAGTATCCCCATTTATAGATGAAGAAACTGATTCAGATATTAATTTGCCCAAGCAAGTGGAAAGACTTGAAGTTCAGAAAATCTGTACTCAAGTCTAATTCTTTTCTCTAAATAGATTCTTTCAGGAGAAAACAAGAACATTTTCTAGTCTAGAAAGTACAATTTCATGGAGACATGACCAAGAGTTAATAAAATCTAGTAAGGATAGTTTGAACTGGTCTTGTTCATCAAGTCTTGTCTATTAGAAATGGGGAGCTTCTTTAGAGATTGAAACCAGAAGAATTAAAGTTAATAAAAAGAGAAATTGTTTCTATTTTACATAGAAAATTGACTAAGAAAAATCACTACTTCAAGAAGAAGGGAAGCCTGAGAGCATAAATAGGCTGAAGTTGGTTTAAGTCATTCATTCATAGTAGACTCAGGTTAGGGAAGTTCTATGGGTGTTTGGGTACATCCTTGCCTTGCAATTTTAAGTTTTAAAGAAGAATTCTGCCTTCGCACAAACTTCCCTTCAGGGACTCTGTCTGCCAGAACCTCAGATGGACTAGTTGGCATAGCATGTCATTCCTTAAATTCTCATGCTGGTGCTAGCACAGCACACCAAGCTGTGAGCAGCTCTGCTGCCAACAGCTTCAGTGAGAAAGAAGCAGACCATATGCTAAGATATGACCTCTGTAAATTCACAGCGATGAACAAGCAGGTGCTTAATAATCATATTTTAAAATTATGTCACAATTTGGGTTTTGGAAGAACATCAATTAATCCTATAAGCACAAACAGAAGACTGCAGATTGCCTTTGAATTCATTGCTGTTGGAAGTGTTCTTATGTGAGGACCCTCAGAATGAAAGAGTGGGGACTCACTTGCTCTGAGTTCCAGCGCTGGGGCACCAGGAACAGACGGGAAGGAACTGAGTAATCTGGCATCAGAGCAAGAGATGGTGGGGCAGCTTTCTCCCACCATTTCTCCCTCCAATTGTTAGGCAGAGGCTGTTGTTCCTTTTCTGGGCATTTCTCACATAGCGCTGGCAGGCAGGCACCGTACCTGTCTCCATCAACCTGGCTAACGTTGTTAGCCCTGCCCTGGTGATTCCCTGAGACCACCCCCACCCAAACTGCTGACCCACCCAATGCATTTGAAGTGCCCTTTTAATACAAGTGGCCTGTCTCAGCTCATGCTACAAAGTTTCCTAAAATCTCTCAGACAAGCAGCATCTGACCTCAACATGCGCATACCACTCGCTAAATGGCCCAGGCCCAGCGCTAGCAGCAACCAGCCTTGGTTGGCATCTGGGCTTCTCCTGGGCACCTCCGAGCCCAGAACAAGTAGCAGCCATCTATAGATCACTTTGTAGCTCATTCCAGGTGGCCCCAGCAGGGTACAGGTGGCAGCTAGACTTGGCTTGCACCTCCCAGGAGGCCCCAGGTCCAGTGCACCTGGTGGACAGCTTTAGAATATGTAGAAGCACTACCCAACCTCCTGCACAAGGGACATCCTCAAGGAGCTGACTCAGCAGGCACTGGAATCCAAATGAAGTAAGTCTTCCTCTGTGGAATTGGCCCCTGCACAGCTGACTTTCCATGGTGGTCTCAGCTGGTCCTCTCAGCCAATCAGCTGGGGGTAAATCCCTCCCCTTGTGGTTCCTACAGCAAGCAATCAAGGCTCAACTACAATGGGAGGGTGTGTATAGCCCACACAGTGAGCACAGCTTGAACCCCCAGTTTGGGTAACGAGAGGCTGTGCCACTGCACCCTACAGGACACCTACCACATGAGGCCACTCTACCAAGACCAAGAGATGTAGAAGCTCTACCTAATACTTAGAAACAAACACATGAACATCCATATGCCTGCCTTCCATTCAGATTTATCAGTTAATAACATTTTGTCATTGAAAAATTTGAAAGTAAATTGACATTGCGCCATTTTACCATGCATTTACCATGTATCAGTATTTTACCATGCATTTCTTAAAAAGAAAGTGCCCTTTATAACCACAATACTATTATCAAACTTAAGAAAATTAACAATAATTCCATAATATGTAGTCCATATTCAAATATCCCTGATTGTGTCAAAAATGTCACTCATAGGTATTGCTTTGTTATCCAAACTCATGCACTACATGTCAAGGTTCATGTACTACATATTGTTCTTGTCTGTGTATTCTCTTCCTCTAGAAGAGTTTCTTACCCAGCCATCTCTCTCTCTCTCCCCCACCCTCCTTTTTGAAATGACATTGACTTTTTGAAGAGTTTGGGCCAGTTGTTTTGTAAAATGTTTCACATTCTAGAATTATTTGATGGAATCATCATGGTGCTTTCTAACCTCTCTATTTCCTGTAAACTGAAAGATAGGACTAAGTGTTTGATTAGAATTAAGTTTTGCATGTTAGGTAGAAGTTTCTAAGTTTATGGTCAGATTTATTGGCATTTCTCTGTGTGTTTCGTGCCTTTTGTATTTTGTTTAAGAAATCCTTAATAAAGATATCCTATATTTCAAAAGTTAAAAAAAAAAGAAAGAAAGAAACACAGAGAGGCAGCCAAAGTGAGGAGACAAATAAATGTGTCTCAAATGAATTAAACAGAAAAGAACTCCAGAAAAAAAACTAAACAAAATGGAGACAAGAGATCTGCTAGATGTAGAGTTCAAAACACTGGTTATAAGGATGCTCAATGAACTTAGGGAAAGAGTGGATGAACTTAGTAAGACCTCCAACAAAGAGATAGGGAACATAAAAACAGAGAAAAACTTGAAAAAAATCAGTCAGAATAAAAAAATCAGTCAAAAAAACATCAGTTAGTATCATTTGGATACACTAACCAAAATGAATAGATTACAGGGATTCAACAGTGGAATAGATGAAGCAGGGAATCAAATCAGAGATTTGGAAGATGAGGAAGCAGAAAACACCCAATCAGAATAGCATAAGGAAAATAACACCCCAAAATGAGGATAGTATAAGGAGCCTCTGTAACAACTTCAAGCATACCAACATTGGCTTCACGGAGGTGCCAGCAGCAAAAGAGAGAAAGCAAGGCATTGAAAACCTATGTAAAAAAATAATGACAGAAAACTTCCCCAACCTGGTGAAGGAAGTAGACTTACAAGTGAAGAAAGCACAACGTCCTAAAAAAGATGAATCCTAAGAGGGCCACGCCAAGACACATCATAAATAAAATGGCAAAGGTAAAGACAAAGAGGAATCTTAAAATCAAGAGAAAAGCAGTTAGTTACCTACAAGGGAACTCCCATAAGACTTTTAGCTGGGTTCTCAACAGAAACTTTACAGGCCAGAGGGATTAGTGTATTATATTATAAGTGATGAAAAGCAAGGACCTACAACCAAGATTTTTCTTTCTAGCCAAGCTATCAGATAGAATCAAAGAGTTTCCCAGACAAGAAAAAGCTAAAGCAGTTCATCACCACCAAGCCAGTATTACAAGCAATGTTAAAGAGTCTTCTTTAAGGAGAAGAAAAAAAGATAAAAATATGAATAATAAAATGGCAATAAATGTATACCTATCAACAATTACTTTAAGTGCAAGTGGACTAAATGCTCCAATGCTTCCAAAAGACATATGGGAGCTAAATAGGTAACAAAACAAATCCTTACATATACTGTCTACAGGAGACTCACTTCAGATCAAAAGTGAGTCTCACTTCAGGCACACAACCCTGGCTGGGCGGCTCAGCCGGTGGGAGCGTTGTCCCAGGCACTGGAGTGTTGCGGGTTCGATCCCCAGGCAGGGCACACACCCGGGTTTTGGGCTGATCCCCAGTTGTGGCGCATACCGGAGGGGGCTGATTGATGTTTCTCTTTCACATCGATGTTTCTCTCTCTCTTTCTACCCTTTTCTCTCCCTCTAAAAAACAATAAATATATCCTCAGGTGAGGATTTTTAAAAAAAGAACTCTTAAGAGAGACATACACACAGACAAAGTAAAGGGATGGAAAAAGATATTTCATGAAAATGGAAACAAACAAACAAACAAAAGTTGAGGTAGCAATACTTACACTAAACAAAACAGACTTTAAAACAAAGGCTGTATAACAGGAGACAAAGAAAGATCCAGCAGTTCCACTTCTGGGTATTTATCCAAAGAAACCTGAAACACTAAATCAGTAAGGTTATATACATCCACATGTTCATTACAGCATTATTTACAATAACCAAGATATGGAAGCAGACTCAGTGTCTATCAGTAGATGCATGGATAAAGAAGTGGTGAATGTAGACAATGTGACGCAGCCAGAAACAAGAGTGAAATCTTGCCGTCTGCAGCAACATGGTTGAGCCTAGAGGGTATTGTGCTGAGTGAAGTAAGTCAGACAGACGAAGACAAATGCCATCTAGTTTTACTTATATGTGGATTTTAAGAAACAAAATAAACACACAAGCAGAACATAAACAGGCCCATAGATACAGAAAACATTTTGACAGTTGCCAGATGGGAGGGAGGTTGGAGGGTTGAGTGAAAAGGGTGAAGGGATTAAGACGTACAGATTGGTAGTTACAGAATTGTCATGCGGATGTAAAATACAGCACAGGGAATATGGTCAATAATTTTATAATAATTGTGTGGTGCCAGGTGGGTACTAAACTTACCAGTGTGATCACTTAGTAAGTTGTATAATGTCTTATCACTGGGTTGTATACCTGAGACTAGTATAATATTGTATGTCAACTATAAAAAGTAAAAAATCATTAAAAAAGAATGAAAGAGGGACACAAGTTGGTTCTTTGTGTTTGAGAAGGACCATTCATGCTCCCTTATGTGTGGTCTCGTTGTCTGCCTCTTTTCCTTTCCTCCCAACAAGCGTGTGGGGTGCAAGTTACACCACTCTCTCTCCTGCCCAGCCCTGCCCTCGTATCCTCTCACCCTGCTTCCCTCTATTTATGCTGGGGCAGGGATGTCCTTCCTTTCAAGCATGAAAGCTTAGACCACTTCTCTTGCTTCTTCTGCTGGACAGGGGGTGGGGGGGTGCTCCGTCAACTGTCCCTTTTAACTGACTCCTCAACCTTTTCATCTGGTGACCTCTTCTTTCTTAAAACACACTCATGAGCACTCACACACACACACACACTCTCTCTCTCTCTCCCTCGTGCGGTTTTGTAATATGTTAACACCTAGGCTGAACTACATTTCCCAGAATTCCCTTTCATTTATATTTCTAGTTATTTGGGCCACAAAGGAGATTCTTGTGGGAGATTTGGAGGGTGGAAGTGAGGCAGCAGCCATTTTGTAGCTTGCACACGTAGCTACTTATCTGCCGGCTCGCTTTTGTCCGTGCGGCAGCAGTCCAGTCTACAGCTGCTCTGCCTTCAGCTGGACCCTCCTTCCGTGCTCCCATTCCTAGGCTAGGTGTATGTATTCAGCTCTATGAGGAAGGATCCAGCTTCTGCAGGGCACCCACCCCGCTAGGGTCAGAGGCAGCAAGAACTATCATGGATTTCAGTCCACCCTGCTGGGGCTCCAGTTCATATTTGTGGGTTCTAGCCTGCTTTTGATCTCCTCCACTTTACATCCACCTTCCCTTCTGTTTACCCTGTGGACTTCATACTCTAGCTTCAGATGCAAACACAATTGCCTCACAGAGACTGCTCGATCAGCTCCCATAATTCGGTAAGGTCAACCCCCATAGCAAATCCCTGTGTGTGTGTGTGAGTGAGAGAGAGAGAAAACATGTGTACTTCTGCTGTTGTTTGACTTACTGATACATACTTCTGGACATTTTTCCCTAACACCCTCAAAGTATATACTTGCCCACATTCTTCCTTTCATCTCAACACTCTGTAGAACATAGTTTACATTAAGTATTTTACTACAACATTTATGTTTGTGTTTCTCAAAGGGACCATGTGTATCATAATGCTTATTAAAAATGCAGATCCCTAGGCCCCACCTCCAGACTGATTGAATTAGAATCTCTAGGGCTAGACCTGGAACATGCATTTCAAACAAGCTCTCCCTGGATGGTGATACACAGTGAAGTTTAAGAAACACTGCTTAAACCCCTGTAAGCTGGGCCCTCTTGCCTCACCTTCTTCAGTCTTTGCCTTCTAGTCTTCACTTGAAACTGCTCTCTTGAATGGCATTGGTGACTTTTTTGTCTGTCCAATCCAAAGACATATTTTCTAGCATTGGTTCTCAAGAGAAGTTGACTTTGAAAACCCTCTCCTTCTCTTATGTCCTCATAGATGTATCTACTGGTGGGTCTTCCCCCACATTCCCTGGCCTGTTCCAGTGACTAGGCACCCAGGATTCGAACCCAGCTCTCCTTCTTACTCCCACTGCTGTTTTGTTTTCTTAGCTAGCTTTTCCCAAGGTTGTATAATATTCCCATTCAACTCAGAAATAATATATTAAACAGTTACTGTGTGTCCTGAACTATGCTGGCCCTGGAAATAAACACGTAAGTAAGATTTAATTCTGGCACTAAAGGAGCTAACAGTTTAGTGATTCAAGAGACTATAACTCATCAATTATAATTCAGGGTAATAAGTGCTTCCAGAGGTGAGTAGTGGGTGCTCAGATGGAGGAAAGAGGCCAGGGCAATATGCCTAGAGGAAGACTTAAAGTGTTGTCACTCGGCCAGGTATAGAACTGTATGAGGTTGTTTCAGAAAAGAGAAGAGCATTGTCAAGAGGTGGGAGGTGTCAGGGATTAAGGTGCAGTCTGGGATTTGTAAATAATTTGTTTTGTCATATGAGGGAATGGGAAGCATGAGGCCGAACAAGTAAGCTAAGGGTGCATCATGAAGAGCCTTCTACATCTCATTAAGGAGTTGGTCTTTATTCTAAAACGGCATTAGAGAGCTTTAAACAGCAGGGAATAAGGGGAGACAGATTTGTGTTCTGAAAATACTATCTTGGTAGTGGTGAAAAAAGTGGTGACTGTAGATCTCAGCCCTTGCAAAATTCTAGGTGAGGGAGGCTGAGACCTCTAGTCAAGCCTGGCCAGAGTAGTTGAAGAGGAAGAGAGAAATCTAGGAGGTGGGGTTAGCAGAAGTTGGTGGCTGATTAGATGTGGGTGGTGGGGAGGATTTGGGAAATAAAAGAGAAAGAGAAGCTTATGAAGGTAGAAGTAACAGAGTCAGCAGAGATGTGATGAAGGCAGAGTCGTCAGAGTGATGCAGGGCCATATCCAAGGAAAACAGGTTTCCTCTCAAAGCTGGAAAAGGCAAGAGGATGGATTCTCCCCTAGAGCCTCCAGAAGGAGCCAGACCTGCCTACACCTTGACTTCAGGCCAATGAGAATGCATTTGGACTTCTGACCCCCGGAACTGAAAGATAATACAGTTCTGTGGTTTTACGCCACTAAATTTGTGTTAATCTGTTATAGCAGTGATAGGAAACCAATGCAGAAGCATAACAAGAATTGAAGCTGACAGGACATCCAATGGCCTTAGGTGCTGGGACAACAGAAACCTCAAGCCTGCCTCATAGACCTCAGTCACATGAGCCCTAAGGCCCCAGTGCCCACATTCATTATTTCTTGGTGGGATGCCAATGAACAACGCAATCCCTCCTCCCTGAGCAATCACACTTCATCTCTTTTGTAAACCCGTGGTTCCCAGACATTAGTGTACATCAGAACCACCTGAAGGATGATTGCTAGGCTATGCCCTCAGTTTCAGATTCAGTAGGTTTCATGCCGGGCCTGAGAATTGGCATTTCTAACAAGCTCCCAGCTGTTACTAGGGACCACAACTGTGAGAACTACTATTATACATGCACTAACCATTTTTTTGCTCACCGTGTTGCTGCATACCGTCTCCTCTCCCTTCTTTATTAGATTGTTAATTATCTTAGGTCTCATTTTTCTTTTTAGTCTCAGACTTTAGCATTGTGCCCGACCAAATACACATTTTATGAATGTCTGTTGATACCCTATGTAGTTCTGTCCCTCCTATCCCCTAAAATTTAAGGGCCCGTTGCTTTTCAGTGAACATTTCTATTGCACAAAGCATTCTTTAAGAGGTGGAACTGTTTACAACCCCTGCAAATTTCACTGAGATATACACAGTGGACACTATTCTCAATGAATTGGGCATAATCCACTCTCTGGTTTTTTATATGCCTGCAAAATGAAGCTCATTATCTTTTGGTTGTTGGCAACTTCTCAATAAGAGATCTACCAAGTGCAATACTATCACAAGGCATTTGGTGACATAAAGAAGAAATTATATGAGAAGAATAAACAGTTTCCCCCCACTAGGGGCAGGAAAGAGGGTGAGGAGAAGAAAACCACATTGGTCATGTAAAATGCTCTTTTCTCACGAGAGCATTCAGAAACAAAGACGTTGGTTTATACGAGTTTAACACTGGGTCCCAGAGATGACACAGTCCTGTGTTGGTGCAGCCCTGCCCGGACAGCTCAGAGCTTGGCTTCGTCCCACAGCCATTTTCCGTACGAGGTGCACTCTGAAGAGAAGAGGCTCCCAAAGTAGGTTTTTCATCTTTCATGATGTTTTTAGAATTCTTGTGTTACGGTGTCTAGAGGCCCTCACGTACCAGATTCTTCAAGTAATATTCCTTCTGGTTAGTTGGTCTAAGAAAATATAAACAGACAATAGAATATGAATGTCATCCTATAAAATCATAAAACATAATTACAGTTTCCTTTGTTATTCTGTTGGATGCAATCCAGAGTGATGTACCTTTTAGAATAAAGTCACATGCTGATAGGGCATTTACTTTACAATGAAACAGCTAGGGGAGAGAGATTTAACCTTAGGATCACTTGGCTTTAAAAAGAATCTATACGGACATTTTGGAGGCATTCAGTACTTGTACAGAGGTGGCAGATACATGACTGACCAGACTGTGCCCACCTGCCTTTGCCCCACGGAGCCCAAACCCATCTTCAGAATCCTTCTCAACACATTAGGTTATGTGGGTAGAAACCTGGAATCTGGAGTCAGCACAGAGCTGGGTTTGAATATAAGGTTCTGTACTTACAAGAGACACGGCCTCAGGTAAGGCGCTAATCTCTAAGCCTTAGAGTTACTAAACACTTAATGTGTAGTTCACAGGTTCTGCCACGTTAAATGGAATGATGTATAACAACCAATTTTACCACAGGCTAATTGATATAAACAAGAGTTGTGTTCCTAGGGTATCTCATCAACGTTATAACAAAACAGCATCGAAGGAAACAATAATTCTTGAGGAACTGCTTTGATAGAACTTACAGAGCCCTACAGAATGTAAGAACGTGCGCACGTTCCTTAGCATAGGATCTGGCACAAAGATTCCCATAATGAAATTACTTGTCTACCACCCTTCTGCCATGGTGCTTAGAGCATGTCTGGACCCAGTCCTCATTTGTTAGGTTTTGAAGCTGATTAACTAATCAGGCTCTATCCCTTCCAGCATGGCAACACAATTGAGTGAGCACACGGTCACTACCCAACTGGGTGGCAACCTTCTGAGTCCGAGCTCCGCTTTCCTGGCAACTCGTAATCTCCTCCAAACCATCTGCTCAGAGTGGGGTGGTCCAGATGTAGGGGAAGCTGCTGTTACTGTTGTTTGACATACCTCTCAATCTTTAGAGGGCTCGGCTTACAGCTTATTACTTGCTCTCATCTCTCACTAGAGTTTAAAGATACTGAACACAGGAGTTGCTATTCCATTTAACTTACCAAGCATGTCTTAAACCCATATACATGTTGCCAGTCCTCCAATTCAACCTACCATTATCTCTGGCCTGTACTTCTGAAATAGCGTCTACATGGGCTCCCTCCTTCCAATTCTGCCTCTCTCCCAACCAGTCTCCATCTTGGCCAGTTTAATATTTTAAAAATGCAATCCTGACCCTGATCCCTGCCTAAAATTCTTCCTAGGCCCTTGTACTAACATGTAACATCAAGAACCAGGCCTCTGTGGGTGGCACGACTTGCCTCTGCCTGTTTCTTCGTGCCCATCTCGTGCCCCTTTCATGCTCTCCGTACATCCAGCTACACTGGCATCTCTCAGATGCTCAACTGAGGCAAACTCTGTCTGTTCTCAGGGCCTTTGCACACCCTTTTCCCTTTGACTGGAATGCTATTCCCCCAACCTTAATCTGCTTGACTCTGATTCCCTCTTTAGGCTTCAGTTCAACTGTTCCTTCCTCAGAAGTCTTCACTCATTCCACCCCATAATGTGGCTTATATCTCCACTTGTAATTTTCTCCAGGCTATTTGTATTTTTCCTCCGTAGAGCTCAGCACAATTTGTAATTCTACCCTTAACTCTGCATTTACTTATTTCATATTTCTCTACCCTTCTATACTGTCTGTTTAATCACTCTCCTAGCTTGGGAAGAATCTTAAGCAGGTTCTGTTTAGATTCACAGGTATAAGCGTAGAACCTTTCTCTTCATTCCCATCAAACCACCGTGCAGATGATGAGGGCCCCGCCTTCCTTTTGGGGGTTGCTTACTGTGTCCTGGTGTTTTACAATGGGGTGCTTGTCCTTATGGGGTAGGTTGGATAAGGAGTGAACTAAGTCCAGGGTCAGGAAAGTGTTACTTGAGCTGGGGGTTGCTCAGAATATATTTTCAGAGTAGTTTAAAATTTCTGTAGCAAACAGCAATGTTTTAGTGGCTTCATACACTAAAAATTAACTTCTGTTAATTTAAGAACTGACACAAATGCAAATGTTTCTGGTCAGAGCGGGACCAGAAACCCAGGGACTTTTCCAAGCAGGGGTCTAGGCTCCTTCCACCTTTTGACTCTGCCATCCTCTAGGTCCTTAGAGCCTGTCACTTATATCTGGCAGAACAGGAAAGAGGAAGGAGTGTGAAGGATTGCATTGGAAGGATTTATGGACAGTCCAGGAAATGGGTGTATATCACTTCCCACATTCCATTGGTCATAACTCACTGGTTCATGATATGGCTTTATTTCTAACTGCAAGGGAGTCTGGGAAATAGAGTCTAACTGTGTGCCCAGGAAGGAGAGGCAAGCATGGAATTTGGATGCCTGGGGAAATGATGGTTAGGATAGGTCTAGGTGTGCGTGATAGGTTGTATTGGCAGATGTACCCTTGGCTGTCATCTGGTCCTGGCTGCACACAAATTCTCCACACTAGGGTCCTTGGCAGAGGTACAGCTTGCTCTCACTGATGGCCCCTTCAGGCCTGGACCGCTCTCTCCTCTTCCAAATCAGCTGTATGGGAGTTCCGCCTTTCAGCTCAGAGGGATCTTCTTGATCTAGTAGAGTATCCGTGTGCGGCGAAGCCCTGTGCATGCTAGCACTTTGCCTATGTCTAATATAATGTCTATTCCCCTGAAAGACAGAAGTCTACCTTTCCCTCTGCTTTCTGCTTATTACTTTCATCCCCGGAGGCAATGAACACAGCCTAGCTACTTGAGTGGGAGCAGGGAAAGAAAAAAGTGAACCCTTGGGAGGCATAAACTTTAATATTTCAAAATCATTGTCCCACAACAAATATGAGCTCAATGAGGCTAGAGATCCTATCTGTTCACCACAATATCTCCAAAATAGTATTGAATAAATAAATGTGTGAATAAGTACATGACTGTTGTAAGAAGCAGCTTAGTGTTCTTCCTCTTGGTTTTTCACACCTTCCCAGGTTTTTCTCTTAAGAGAGCATGAGCAATGCTCTTCTGGCAGGGAGAACAGGGAGAGCTGTAATTGTGGTGCCCAGGACTTCCCAGGTTTGACGTACTGTTATGTACTTTTACACACAGAGACACACACACGGGCAGAGAGACATAATTCAAGAAAACAGGACAGAGAACAATAATAAAGGGAAGAGAAATAAAAACACCCAGTGCCTGGCACATAGGGGCCTTAGAAATGTCTGTTGAATGAGAGAAAAGAAAAACTGCTCAGTTTTCCCCATTCAGGGCCTGAAATGGGCAATTCATAAACAGCCATTGAATTCCAACATTTTTTTTTTGGAAAATGTATCAAAGAGAGCTATGTTGTAGCCTCATCATAATGTCCCTCTTCCCTTGAGCAATAGACTGGGTTTGTTATTCTAGATGGACCCTCTGCCTCTCAAGGACTGTGTGGGTACTGTAGCACGCTGGGGGAGAATTAAGTCTCAGGGAAAGGCAGGACTGGGAGGCACTGAGTTGGTTCCTATCCAAAATTGAGAAGGAAAGTGATGTAGCTTAAGATAGGTTCTTTATCACTGGTTCCTCTACTGAGGTTTATTTTTTGGGGGGGTGGAGAATTTAAAGACAAACTTGTTTTTTGTTTTGTTTTGAAAACATCTCCTCAACTTCTGAGGCAGACCCAGAGGTTGGCACTCCCAACTCTTATGTCAAACCACTTTCTTCCTGTCCTCTGTCTGTGACACAAGCTGAGAAACAAAATTACTTTGTTCCCAACCCTTCTTGTAGCCAAAGGAGGCCATTTGGCACAATTCTCTAGACAAGGAGACATGTTACTCCTCCATATCTCTTCTTTTCTTCTACCTTGAATGGACAAGACAGCAGCAGCTGTAGCTGCCATTGTGTGACTATGAGGGACAGGGAAGAGACCCACAGAGATGTTGACCTTGGCATTGTTGAGACACTGAGCCAATGCTAGCAGACACCTGTATTCAGACTTTCTCTTATGTGGGGAAAAAGTACCCTTCTCTGTTTCAGGCACTGAAATGAAGTATTCCATCGCCTGAAGCCCAAAGCATTCCTTACAGGCAGCTCCTCTTTCTTTTTTTTTTTTCCAGATAAAAGGAAATGAACCAGCTATATTTGATAAATGTGAAAAAATTTCCACAAAATATTAAAATAAGATCTTAAAACATGGACTGGCAGGATAGGCAAAACAATTTTGCAAAAGAATAAAATTGGAGGATTCACACTGCCTGATGTTAAGACTTACTCTAAAACGAAGTATGTGTAAAGTCTTTATACATCAAGACACCGTGTTGCTGGCTAAAGCATAGGCACATAGATCAATGGAACACAATACAGAGTTCAGAAAAGATGGAGTTGTCCAATATTTATCCCTGCAGAGTGTTTCCACACAGAGAAAATATCCAACAACCCAAGTTACCTCTTCTATTTAGAGAGTCAAGGCAGATCAATCCCAATGATGTAGCCTGAGATAAACTGCAGTCGTAACAGATGTGTTGGAAAGTAACTTCTATGTTAGCCTTTCCTTGACTAGGCTGCACTCCTCTAGTTTCAGGTCTTCCTGCTATCCCTCCCTGACCTCCCTGGAGTTTTAGGAAAAGTCCATTTCCTCTCGGGTGAGCCAGTCCTGGCGCTGTCAGTTCTCAGCATCCCCTGAGCCACCTCTTGTCTGGTGCAGGTACAACCATTGTTTTTACCTAGGCTCCCATTTTCCTTTCCTGCCTTTACTAATTTTCTCTCCCAGCTACAGCATGCATCCTCCTCCTTCAGTTGTCTTTGGCTCCACAGTTTCCTTCTTCCTCGTTCCTTTCCCTAAACTGCGAATCAGACTGTGTCATCTCTTGCTCAAAACCTCCAGTGGAGTTTCCTTTTCACAGGGTCTGTTTCTTCAACACAGCGGAGACCTCAGGACCTTTGTTCCTTTTTTTTAAAGTATATTTTATTGATTATCCTAATACAGTTTTCCCAATTTTTCCCTTTATCCCCCCTTCGCCCTGCACCCCCAACCCTCCAGCATTCCCCTCCTTAGTTCATGTCTATGGGTTGTACATATACATTCTTTGAATTCTGTGTTTCCTATATCATTCTTAACCTCTCCCAATTTATGCCACCAATTATGCTTCTTCTTCCCTGTGCCTTTCCCCACCTATCCCTTCCCTCCCTGTGAAATCCCTCCATGTGATCTCCATTTCTCTGGTTCTGTTCCTGTTCTAGTTGTTTGCTTAGTTTCTGTTTTTGTTTTTTAGGTTCAGTTGTTGATAGTTGTGAGTTTGTTGTCATTTTACTGTTCATACTTTGAATCTTTTTCTTTTTCTTAGATAAGTCCCTTTAACATTTCATATAATAAGGGTTTAATGATGATGAACTCCTTTAACTTGACCTTATCTGAGAAGCACTTTGTCTTCCCTTCCATTCTAAATGACAGCTTTGCTTGATAGAGTAATTGTTCTGAATCCTGTCCCTCAGAATTCGTATGTCTGTGGCTGATTGCGTGAATAAGCTCATACCAAAACATATAGGAATAGAGATCCAGGACCACGTTACTCCTCCCTTATCATATGGGAAGAGCCCCAAGCCTTGGGTCTAGGGGTTTTTATTGATGATCTAGGGTACAGAGCATCAGAATGGTCTTCATTAACTATGCATAGATTGTAGATTCAAGTTAGGCGGTTGATGGTCCAGGATGGTATATCAAAAGGAGAGATATGCAAATGGAAGGGCAACAGGCTTGGGCTGAATTCAAAAGAACCGTAAACACTGGCTAGGCAGACACGTAAGTCCTTTTGATCCAGGGAGAGAGAGGTTTTTTTAGCAAGAGCAAGGTTTTATTTTAAATCTAAGGAACATGCCAGCCTGATTTCCCCATAGGAAATTCTGCTACCACACACATGGGTCCTGCTTGCCGACTTTACGTTTCACGAGAGACCGTGCTCCCTTAGACATGAAAACATAAGAGCTACAATTCCCAAGGTGGATGTATGAATTTCCTTTAAGTAATCTTGGATGTAGGTCCTTGCCTTTTATGACTTCAAATACTTCTTTCCAGCCCCTTCTTTCCTGTGAAGTTTCTTTTGAGAAATCAGCTGATAGCCTTATGGGCACTCCTTTGTAGGTAACTCTTTCCTTTCCTCTTGCTGTTTTTAAGATTCTCTCTTTGTCTTTAATGTTGGGTAACAATGATGATGTGCCTTGGCGTGTTCCTCTTTGGGTCCAACTTCTTTGGGACTCTGGGCTTCCTGGACTTCCTGAAAGTCTGTTTCCTTCACCAGATTGGGGAAGTTTTCCTTCATTATTTGTTCAAATAAGTTTTCCATTTCTTGCTCTTCTTCTTCTGGCACCCCTAGGATTCGGATATTGGAATGTTTGAAGTTGTCCCAGAGGTTCCTAAGCCTTTTTTTTTTTTAATTCTTGTTTCTTGATTCTGTTCCAGTTGGATGTTTATTTCTTCCTTTTGTTCCAAATCTTTGCTTTGAGTCCTGCTTTCCTTCCTGTCACTGTTGGTTCCCTGAATATTTTGCTTTATTTCACTTTGGGTATTTTTCATTTGCTCTTTGATTTTGCGACCAAGCTCAATCAGATCTGTGAGCATTTTGAGTACCACAGTTTTGAACTCTCCATCAGATAGGCTGGCTCTCTCCTCATTGCTTAGCTCTCTTTCTGGAGTTTTGCTCTGTTCTTTTATTTGGGCCATATTTCTTTGTCTCAGTGCACCTGTTAAGTTGTAAGGGGGTGGGGCCTTAGGTATTCACCAGGGCAGGGCAACCCTCTCTGTTGCCTTGTGGCACTGCCTGTGGGGGAGGGGTCAGAGAGGGAACAATGCAGCTCACTTGCTCAGCTCTAGCCCACTTTCCAATGAACTCATGTGAGACTGAGGGTTTGTCCCACCATGGTAACTCCTGCCAAAGTCCACAGTCAGCTCTGAGTCTCAGTTTCCTGTTCAGCCAACCTTGTCCTGGGTAGTCTCAGCCAGCCCTCACCTCACCACGTAGTCTTGTCTGCCACCTCACTGCAGGTCCAGGACCTTTGTTCTGATTAGTCACCTGTCAGGAACACTCTGGTCCCACATTGTGGCATGCCCAACCCTGTCTGGACCTTAGGTCTCTAGCCAAATGTCTTCCCATCAAGCAGGTCTTCCTAACCAGTCTACCTCTTTATCACTTCACCCAGTTTTAAATTTTCTCAGAGCTCTCTCAGTCCCCAATGATCTTGTTCATATTTTGTTTACTTCATTAGTTTTCATTTTCCTTTGTCTCAACTACACCAGAGCAAGGACCTTACCTTCTAAAAGATGACATTTGCCTTTGGTTTATAAGAAAATGAGTGAACCTGAGGGGAAAGATCCACAAGTAGGGTGACCCTGTTTCCCCAGAACAGTCCCAATTATTGACATGTCTTTATTAACAGCATCCCTTTTCACTCTCAAAAGTGTGCCCTTTGGTGTGAGAACACCTTTCTCTGGGTCCTTGCCTTGGGTCCCAAGTGCTAACAATTATCTTTTTGTGATCAGCGCTCTTGGTAACCATGCCTTTCTGACACAATGGTGGCCTCAGCCTCAATACAGATGGGATGGAAAGCAGGGAGTAGACATGGGGTAAGCAAACGGGCTGTGGATGACAGCTACTTCAGTTAATATAAAACTATTTTTCTGCCATAAAGGTATATTTGACTGTTTTTTAGTAATTGCCTTACATTCTAGCATATAAATGACTGGTAATTTAACTACTCCCTGATTAACAAGCATCTCAATTGTTTCCAGTTTCCCCCCTGCTATCCATCTTGTGGTAATGAACATTTTTGTATACATATGCACAATTTTGCCAGGATAAATTTCTACCAGTAAAATTTCTGCGTTGAACGGTATATACATTTACAATGCTGGTGATTATTGTCTAAGGCAATTTCAAGCAGGAAATTAACATGACAATCACCTCCCACTAAAGCTAGCATGTGTTTCAGTTTCAATATCAGGTTAACACACTTTTATTTTACACATTCATACAAGGATGCCCTTTAGAGGAAGATTTTTTAGATATTCATACTCTATAATTATCTTTTGCATTCTGAGTGTGTATTTAATGCTCTCTAATGAATGCATATGGAATGAATTCACGGATTGTTGGTAGTAATGTGCCTTCTGTGTTAATTTTAGGCTCTTTAATGGTCACAGATGGACCCCTAGTTTACACATTTCATTTTTTTTTTTAGACAACAGTCCCACTGTCTACCAACTTAAGGATGCAATTATGTGCTAAACTCTGAATTAAAGTCAGTGTCTGGGTTTAATTTCAAATCATATACCAAAATCACAACATATTAGAACTGTCAGGGATCTTATGGATCTGTACTGGAGTGCCCTAATTTATACCCTGGGATGTGGGACAGGCACCCCTTGAGTCGAGTCCCAAAGTTGAACATGTGAGCCCTCACATGATAAGTAAACAGCAAAGAGTGTCATTCTATGGGAGGGCCATCCTGGCCACTTCCATCTCAACTTTTGGTGTCCCAACTCAGATGTGCTCCCTCCAGGCCGGGGGACTCTGCCACCCCACAGAGGCCAACGGCTCCAGCAGAAGCTGCTGGCATAGACCCTTGCCTGGACCACTGCTCTTCTTTAACAAGCCAGAGAAGAGATCCCCAGCCTTCACAGGCAAGTTCAGGTAGGGGTGAGCTCCATGCATCTCTGATGATTAGTGGTGACGTTGAGCATCTTTTCATGTGTTGATTGGCCGTCTGTATGTCCTTTCGGAGAAATGTCTATTGAGGTCCTTTGCCCATTTTTAAATTGGATTGTTTGGGGCTTTTGGGGTGTTGAGTTGTATACATTCTTTATAAATTTTAGATATTAACCCCTTATCACAGGTATTGTTGGCAAATATGTTCTCCTATTAAGTAAGTTGTCTTTTCATTTTGTTGATGGTTTCCTCTGCTGTGCAAAAACTTCTAGTTTTTTATTTTTGTTTGTTTATTTTTTCTTTTTGTTTCCCTTGCCTGAGGAAATGTATCAGAGTAATTAAATGTTTTCTTTTGTTTCCCTTGCCTGAGGAAATATATCAGAAGCAATATTACTAAGAGAAATGTTCAAGATTTTACTGCTTATGTTTTCTTCTAGGAGCTTTATGGTTTCACAGCTTACATTTAGGTCTCCCTGAATTCTTAAATTACAGGATCATGAAAGATTTCTGGTCTTGGGGGAGAGGCCTGGCAGATCAGGGCTGAGGGGACACCTGGGGGGGATCAGCACAGGGGCTTTTTACCAACTTGCATGAAAGCATTTTAATATTTTAACAGTAGGTCCTCCTGTACCTATTAGTAGGCCACAATGGTTCAAGTTTTGGTCCTTTCACTGTTGCCAGGGATTTCCTCCTCTCGAAGGCTGTTTGTGACCTGGCGCTGTCCTCTCTCCGACTTCATCTTCTATTGCTCCCCAGGCCCTTCTCCCTGCACTCCAGCCACACTAGCCTTCCCTGTGATTCTTGAACACTGTCAAGCTCCTTCTTGCTTCAGGGTCTTTGCACTTGCCGTTCAGTCTGCTAGAACTTTCCGTGGGATGGGCTGCAAAGTTATGTCGCAAGGGGCATGGGTACAAATAGGGTGATGACAGCAGCCAGTTTGGCAAATCGACCATGTGGCCCTTTTAGGTAGATATTGAGTATCTTAGATAAAATGCTCAGCACCTCAGATTTCTTCTCCCTCTCTCTCTCTCCCCTTCAGGACATTCTATATTGGCTGCCAGAATCTGAATAGTAACTATTTTTCTTTTCGTTTCTGCAATAAATCTCCTAATTGTCTTTCCTCCACTTTCTACTCCATATTTCCTGTCCACCCCCTTCCCCAGATTAATGCTTTATACTGGGACAGAGATACTTCAGAAAGAACACAGGAGACATGCACATTTATATGATTTAAGATATTATCTCAGTTACATTTACAATAGTTACTCATAATAGGTTCGGGTGATGGACTGAATACTTTCTACACATTGTCCCATTTGATCTTCACAAGAGCTCCCCTTACACATGAGAAAACAGAGACCTTCTGTGATTGATGAAACTGCTTCAGAAGTTGTTAAATCCTAGTGAAATAGTCGAATAGGATCTGAACTCAGGACTGCCTCACTCCATGGCACATGCTTCTGACCCTTGCTGCCTCGGTGCCCCTCTGTAAGATCATCATCAGTGAAGTCTCCTTTACAAAGCTTTAGAATTCCTTTATGCTACCTATTGCTTTGCTGTTTGCTTACTGCCCTGAGTATACACTAACTGCAAACTGCTGGGCTAAAACTTAAAAGAACATAGCAAAAAGAAGCGTGACACAGAGTGTGATTGTAATGGCAATCAAATAACAGGAGAATAACAGGGAAGTCCCCATACAGAAGGCTTTTTCTAATCCAGGGAAGTGGCAGTGATATTTCATCATGAAGCACAGTCTAGCAAGAATGGGCCGGCAGGCTGAATTATATTTGAATGTATTATCTTCAAGTTGGACACATAAGCAAGGGTACATATTATACGCATGGTTATTTTCCTTTGGCCCAAGGCATGGCATTGATGCAATAAATTTCTCTTTGTGTACGGTATCCCAGTCGGCTCCTCAAAAACCCGTGGTTTCCTGCTGCTAAGTTCAATGTGGTTGAAAAAATATTTCCTTGTGGCTTTTATCATTTTACTGAATCCTAAATTATTAATAGTTTCAATTTATTCCTAAGAAGTTACAATTTTACTTTATAATTATTCAAAGGGAAAGTTTGAGTGAAAACATTTTCAGTACTTGTGTTTTCTTTTTCGTCTTGCCCCATGCTGTTAAAAAATAATGACAGAATGCGGTCCCTGGACCAGCAGCATACATGTCACCTGAGAAACTTGTTCGAAAGGCACATTCTTGGGCCCTACCGCAGACAGTTTGTAGTCTCCTAGAAGCGGTATAGTTTCAACCTTTGCATTGAAGTTTATAATTCATTTTTTCATATACTTATCCAGTTGTACCAGCACCATTTATTGAAAAGACCTTTCTTCTCTCAGTTGAATTGCTGTAGCTCTTTTGTTTAAACTGAACTGACTATAAATGTGTGGTCTATTCCTGAACTCTTTAATCTGTTCCACTAGTTTATTTATCCTTCACAAGTATCACACACCTTGATTACTGTGCCTTTATAATGTCTTGAAATCAGGTAGGGTGAGTCTCCAGCCTTGTTCTTTTTTTCTCCATTTATTTAGATCTTTAATTTCTCTCAGCCTTGTTTTGATGTATGGGACTTGCGTATCTTTTGCTAAATTTATTTCTAAGCTATACACAGATAGCTTAGAAATATATATGTCATTTTGTGCTTCTGTAACAGTATTTTAATTTGTAAAATATATATAACAAAATTTTATCATTTAAACTATTTTTAATTGTGTAGTTCAGTGGTCTTAAGTACATTCTCACTGCTGTGCAGCCATCACTACCATTCATTTCCGGAACGCTTCTCATCTTCCCAGAGTGGAAGCAGGCGCTCATTAACAGTAACTCCCCGATTCTTCCCTTCCTTCGGCTCCTGCCCACCGCCACTCCACTTTCTGTCTTTACGCAGTTGACTACTCGAGGTACCTCACGTAAGTGGAATCATACAGTGTTTGTCCTTTTGTGACTGATTTATTTCACTTCTCATAAAGTCTTCCAGGTTCATCCATGTTATAACGTTTGTCAGAACTTCCCTCCTTTATTAAGGCTGAATAATATTCTGTTATATGTGTATGCTGTATTCTGTTTACCTATTCACCCATCAGTGGGCACTTGCCTTGCTTCTATTGTGAATTATGCTGCTGTTAACATAGGTGTGCAAATATTTGTTTGAGTCCTTGCTTTCAATACTTTTGAGTATATACTTTAAATGGTATTTTAAGACTATTTTCTAAGTGTTTATTGATAAAATTTAGAAATAAAATTGACTTTTGTATATTGATCTTATATCTTGTGACTTTGCTAAATTTATTTATTAGTTCTATTAGTTTAGTAGAATCTTGAAAATATTTTATGTATATAGTCTTATTGACAGTGAGTAAAGACAGTTTTACTTCTTCGTTTCAAACTTTGTATGTTTTACTTACTTTTTCTTGCTTTAAGACATGACTAGGACTTTAAGCACCATGTTTAGTATAAGTGGTGAGAACAGACATCCTTGCCTTGCTCCCAGTCTCGGGATGAAGTGTTCCTGCATTAGGGAAAACATTAGTTGCATGTCTTTTGCTGATGCCTTTTTATCAGATGGAGGAAACTTCTTTCCATTTCTGCTTTGATGAGAGTTAAAAAAAAACAGTATAGTGATATATAAAAAACTGCACATGTGTAATGCATGCAGTTTGATGGATTTAAACATATACATACACCTGTGAGACCACGATTAAGGTAATAACACATTCATCGCTTCCAAAGGTTATTCTTCCTCACACATGTACATTGAATTTTGTCAAATGCCTTTTCTGTGTCTATTAAAAAAATCACTAGCAAAGGGCAATGCACTTTATGGACCACTGATGATTCAGTGTGAGGTAAGGTGAGAGACCCAGCTTCTTTGTGCATTTTGTTGCCTTCATGAAATTAAGATTTTATAAGCTAATAAAGAAGAAAAAATGGTTGTTGGAGTGGCAACCAACAGTGATGTCATTATAAGGCCTCTCAACTCAATTTTGGAATTGTGTGAAGCTAATATTATAAGTAAATGAATAGGATAACTTGCTGCACTTGACCTCTTGTTTCACCTATCCATCTTGCTCATTGCAAACTTGTCTTCTTCAAACACAGATCTGACCAGGCTACAACTTGGCTGAAAAAAATCTGCTCACTACTTATCACTGCAAAACAAATTCCACGGCATGGTATCCAGTGTCTTTCTGGACTTGGCTCGACATTGTCTTTTTAGTGGTATTTTTCAGTACACCTCTTTCTACCTTTGTCACACAACGTTTGCCCTTACTCTGACATGCTGTGCATCTCTCTGCCATTGCAGATAATGCCTTTGCCCCCGCCGTGTACTCCACAATCCACTCATCTTTCAAGACCCAGCTCAAACGCCACCTCTTCCATGATGCCACCCACAGTCTTTCCAGTCGCGATTGATCTCTATCATCTCTGTACTCCTATTGTACCTGTAACGCTTTGCTGTAGGATATTTATTGGCAAATGTGTTTGTATTATATTTTCCTTAACTATGTATCCCCCCCCCCCACATTGCCGCACATAGGAGTGGCAGATAGACAGCAAAGAAGCCACAAGTTCCTGTTTGTGAGCCTGTGGAAGATATTGCTAAATGATTACAGCATGATTTTTTAGTAACCCTAGCACTTCAGGGCACCTAAGGACATTATTAATTTATTTTAATAGCTGATCCAGACAGTTATTATTAGCTGATTAAATGAAATCTGCATTCTATCTCCAGCTCTATTTATGTCCTTGTTAATAACAAAAGCTTAGGCCTTTGGTTAGTTGAAGTGGATTTCATTGCCTAGACTCCACGGGTGGTTTCCACTAAGAGTCAGATTTATTCGGAAGAGGGCAGAAGGCTAGAGGATTGTAGTGAATTAGAGCATGTGGAGGAGCTGACCATGTGGAAGAAATCTGTTAGTAAGAGTGACAAGCTCTTGCAGAAGGAAGGCCAGGCTGTGAGACCTATTCTATTTACTTCTCAAGCTCACCAGGAGACCTTGTTATTTTCTTGGTTTAGAATCTAAGAATCAGATAAAGGTCTACACATCATCTGTGTGTAAGGCTATGTGCTGGGAATCTCATGGGCCAAGGGGAGGAGTGAGGGTGTTTCCAAATGTCACAATCCATTTCATTACTACGGGGCACACTTTCATTAGACATTGCTGTAAGTGCCGCCCTGGGAGCAGCAGGTGTTGACAACAAATAGAATTCTTTAAATCACATAGACATGTCTGCACAACATTCAAAAATCAGTTTTGGTTGTTTTTCTTCCTGGCATTGAGTTGTATTAGCTCTTTGTATATTTTGGAGATTAAGCCCTTGTCCGATATATCATTGGCAAAAATGTTCTCCCTTACAGTGGGTTCCCTATTTGTTTTGCTGATGGTTTCTTTAGCTGTACAAAAGCTCTTTAATTTGATGTAGTCACATTTGTTTATTTTCTGCTTTGCTTCCTGTGCCTTAGGAGATGTATCATCAAAAACATTTCTACTTTGAACATCTGAGATTTTACTCCCTATGTTTTCTTCTAGGAATTTCATAGTTTCCCAATTTACATTTAAGTCTTTTATCCATTTTGAGTTTATTTTTTTGTATGGTGTCAGTTGGTCTTATTTCATTCTTTTTTTTTTTTTTTTTTGCATATATTGGTCCAGTTTTTCTAGCACCATTTATTGAAGGGACTCTTTGTTCCATTGTATGCTCTTGTCAACTTGGTCAAATATCAATTGCTCATACAGGCATGGGTTTATTCCTGGGCTCTCTGCTCTGTTCCACTGATCTACATGTCTCTTCTGGTGCCAGTACCAGGCTGTTTTTATTACGGTGGCCTTATAGTATAATTTGATATCAGGAGTTGTGATACCTTCAACTTTGTTCTTCTTTCACAAGATTCTGAGGCTATTTGGGGTCTTTTTTCATT
Source organism: Micronycteris hirsuta (assembly GCA_004026765.1). Classification (NCBI taxonomy): domain Eukaryota; kingdom Metazoa; phylum Chordata; class Mammalia; order Chiroptera; family Phyllostomidae; genus Micronycteris; species Micronycteris hirsuta. The sequence continues at coordinate 50,125 of PVJI01003965.1, forward strand.
CCGTATAAATTTTTGGAGTATTTGTTCTAGTTCTGTGAAGTATGCCATTGGTATTTTAATAGGTATTACATTGAATGTGTAGATTTCTGTGGGTAGAATGGCCATTTTAATGATCTTAATGGATTTGTTTTCTTAGTTTCTCTTTCTTTTTTTAAAAACATTTTATTTATTTATTTTTAGAGACAGGGGGCGGGAGAGAGAGAAAGAGAGGGAGAGAACTCCATTGGGGACCTGGCCTGCAACCCAGGCATGTGCCCTGACTGGGAATTGAATCAGTGAACCCTTGGTTTGCAGGCCAGCACTCAATCCACTGAGCCATACCAGCCAGAGCTTGGTTTCTCTTTCTTTTTTTTTTTTTTTTAAGATTTTATTTATTTATTTTCAGAGAGAGGAGAAGGGAGGGAGAAAGAGCAATGTATGGTTGCCTCTCACATGGCCCTCACTGGGGACCTGGCCCACAACCCAGGCATGTGCCCCGACTGGGAATCGAACCGGGACCCTCTGGTTCCCAGCCCGCGCTCAATCCACTGAGCTACACCAGCCAGGGCTCTTGGTTTCTCTTTCTGATAGCTCAATATTGGTGTATAAAAATGCCATCAATTTTTGGGTATTAATTTTGTAACCTGCTATTTTGCCAAATTCATTTATTAGGTCTAGTAGTTTTTTGATGGAGTCTTTAGGGTTTTCTATGTACTATATCATGTCATCTGCAAATAACGACAGCTTTACTTCCTTCTTTCCAATTTGGATGCTTTTTATTTCTTTTTCTTGTCTGATTGCTGTAACTTGGACTTCCAGAACTATTTTGAATAAGAATGATGAAAGCAGACATCCCTGTCTTGTTTCTGATCTTAAAGGGAACATTTTAGTTTTTGTCCATTGAGAATGATGTTGGCTGTAGGTCTGTCACGTATGGCCTTTATTTTATTGAGGTATGCTCCCTCTATTCCCACTCTGCTAAGAGTTTTTATCATAAATGTGTGCTGGATTTTACCAAATGATTTTTCTGCATCTATTGATATGAGCATGTGATTTTTGTCTTTCATTTTGTTTGTATGATGAACTACATTTATTGATTTGCGAATATTATACCAACCTGGCATCTCCAGGATAAATCCCACTTGATTGTGATGTATGATCTTTTCGACGTATTACCGGATCTGGTTCGCTAATATTTTGTTGAGGATTTTAGCATCCATGTTTTTCAGGGATATTGGCCTATAATTTTCTTTCTTTGTTGCAAAATGGTCAAAAGACCAAATAGCCACTTCTCCAAAGAGGACATTCATGGCCAATAAACACATGGAAAGATGCTCAACATCACTTATCATCAGAGAAATGCAAATTAAAACCCTAGATGCACTATGAGATAGTACCTCACACCTGTCAGAACGACCTATCATCAACAAATCAACAAACAACAGGTGCTGGTGAGGGTGTGGAGAAAGGGGAACCCTTTTGTACTGTTGGTGGGAATGAAGATTGGTGCTGCCAGTGTGGAAAACAATGTGGAGTATCCTTAAAAAATTAAAGATGGAACTTCCTTTTGACCCAGCGATTCCACTTCTGGGAATATAACCCAAAGATCCTGAAACACCAATACAAAAAAAATATATGCACCCCTATGTTTATGGCAGCACTAGTTACAATAGCCAAGATTTAGAAACAGTTTAAGCGTCCATCAGTGGATGAGTGGGTAAAAAAGCTGTGGTATATTTATATATAATGGAATACTGTGCAGCAGTAAAAAAGAAGAAACTCATACATTTTGCAATGGACGGACCTGGAGAAAATTATGCTAAGTGAATTAAGCCAGTCAATGAAAGAATGATACCACATGATCTCACTTGTATATGGAATCTGATGAACACAATAAATTAGCGAACAAGATAGTAACATAAGCTTAGATACATAGAATAGACTGACAGCTGCTGGAAAGGAGGTGGAGGAACGGGATGAAAGATGGTGCAGGGATTAACCAAAGAACATTTATGTACAACCCAAGGACATGGACAAGAATGTGGGCATTACCTTGGGTTGGGGAGAGGGTGGGATTGGATGAGGGAGGGAAAGGGGAGAAAAGTGAGAACTGAAACAGCTTAAACAATAAAGTGCATAAATAAATAAACCAATTTAAACTGCAAAAATGTCAGTTTGGGAAATGACAGAGTCATCAGGGGTTTCTTTGAAGATAAATTCAGTTTCCAACATTTGTTTATTTCTAAGGATAGACTGTTCAGTTCAACGGCCATTAATCACATTTGGGTTATTTAAAGTTTAATTAATTAAATAGAATGAAAACTTCAGTCCTTCGTTCACATTAGCCACATTTTAAGTGCTCGACCAACCTCCTGAGTGGCCACTACACTGGACAGAGCAGATATGGGACATTTCTATCATTGCAGCGAGTCCTAGTGGAAAGCACTGTTGAAATGTCTTCTGTGAAAGACTTCAACTCCTTTGCACTGTAGTTTCAGTTTTTGCAGAAGTTTTGGCTTGCATGCAGCAAATACTCTTTGGTATTAGCATTGTTTATATCATGTAACTCTTTTATTTATGTTTCTTTCACCCAAATAAATGTTTTTCTCTTCCAAGTCCTTTCTGTTTAATGTCACATTTGAGAAAATATCAAGGAAATATTCATTTCCCATAGTTAGAGGCCTGTGTAGTAAGCAAGGTTCTATTATTTATCTTTTGTTGTTTCTTTATGGTGGTTAATATCTTCCTTGATCCTTATGAGTTTCTTTTTTCAACCCTCTGCTGCTAAGTTGGTTATGTCCAGCATGGCTGTTTGAATTTAAATTACCTACCATTTTGCCTTACTAAGGAAGATGTAGTGAATTTCATCACTAAAGGAAGGGACTATTGGGAAATAATGTGTCATATGGATGCTATCTATTCTGTGACATTTTTATTCTTGACTCAGCTCCCACATTAAATAAGAGCTATTGTATGTAGGGAGAGGCATTAAAAATAGACCATACAATATGAAGTGGCCAAAGCTTCCACAGTTTTAAATGGGGTTTATTTGAAATGACTTTAATCTTTGTTATGGTGACTATTCAAACATTCATTCTTTGTTACAACTCAAAGCCATGTGTTTACTTCATTTATTCATATGAAGATCAGATTAAATGTTTTAAAAACACTTTAAGTAAGGTAAGATAAAATGGATTGTGGCATAGGAGACAAAATCTAATCTTTATTTCTATCCCTATGGTTCCACGGATTTTCATAACGCTTTATAATTTCCTGCTAAGGCACCTCTTTGAATAAGGTCTGAATTGGCTACTTAATATTCATATATTCTCTTTATCCACACAATACTGAGGCTAAAACCTTGGTATATATACATGGGAAAGAATGAACAAGATTTTTTTTTTCTAGTTTCATCGCTGTCATGCCAAATCCTCTTCGAAGACAGATATAGTGGGGTGCTCAATTACATGTTTAAGCCCCAGCTTCACTACTCCTGGCTGTGTGGACCACAGAAATGACTTAATATTGTGTACTTCAGCTTCATCTTGAAGATGAGTTTGATTTTTGACCTACATTATTAGATTTCCCTGAGGCTTGATAAAAGCCCTTAAAACAGTGTCATTACTTTTCACTTGGGTTTCAAATCTAAAAATCATTTGTCTATGACTTTAAATTTTTAAAATTGAAATGTAATTACTATGGTCTGAATGATTGTGTCCTCCCAAAATTCATATCTTGAAATCCTAATGCCCAGTGTGACGGTGTTAGGAGGCGGAGCCTTTGGGAGGCGATTAGGTCATGAATAAGACTAATGCCCTTATAAAGAGGGCCCAGAGAGAGCTCTCTTGTCCATTTCACCACGGGGAAGGGGGGGGGGGCGGTAGATACAGCCAGAAGCCAGGAGTCTATAACCCGTAGGAGGACTTTCAGCAGAACTCGACCATGCCGTAACCAGATTGTGGGATTGTGGACATCCAGCTTCCGGAATTGTTGTTTGTAAGCTACCCAGTCTGCAGTGTTTTGTTACAGCAGCCTGAATGGACTAAGACAGCATTAGGTACAGTGAAATGCACAGCTCTTAAGTAGTAGAGAGTTTGATGACTTTTGACAAAAGCATATACCATCAAACTCACCATCAAGATAGTATAGGAAATGTCTATCTCCTTATTAAGTTCCCTTAGCCCCTTCCCAATAAACCCCTGCTATTCCCCACCCCCAGCATACACACTCACACACACACACACACACACACACACAGAAATCACTTGATTTTATCACTATTGCTTATTTTTTTGTCTGTTCTAGAATTTCACCTGAATAGAGTCATATAGTACGTATTCTTTTGTTATCAGGTTTTTCCTATTCTCTGTGAATTTTGATTAAATGTTTCACCTTCTTCTATAATATCACTTTCGTTCACATTTTATGTGGAATACCTGTCTTTACCACAGTTAAAAAATCATGGGCAGCCCTGGCTGGTGTAGCTCAGTGGATTGAGCGCGGGCTGGGAACCAGGCAGTCCCGGTTCGATTCCCAGTCAGGGCACATGCCTAGGTTGCAGGCCAGGTCCCCGTGAGGGCCATGTGAGAGGCAACCATACATTGCTGTTTCTCTCCCTCTCTGTCTCCCTCCTTTCCCCCTCTCTAAAAATAAATAAAAAATAAAATCTTAAAAAAATCATGGGCAGAGAGGTTTAATTTTAAAAGTTTAAGGGAATGGCTTGGCTTGGTGTTTTGAAAATGGCTTTGTAATTCCTAGCTAAATGAACATAAGAGATCTGGCAAGGTACTTAAACTCTCTGAACCTCACTTATCACTTTGAAATGACTGGTGTAATATTTACCTCTCATAAACTTTTATTGGGATAAAATAAAATAATGTATGTGAAGTACACACCATTTGTGAATACAAAAATCTGTCAGTCCCCTCCTCTTTTAGGCCACTAATTCTCACAGCAGTAACCAAGCAATCATTTTGGCCAAGTGTGTGACTAATCACACACCCCTCAATTACACTGAATAAGTGGCTAAGTAGGCTCAGAAAGGTTGTTCTCTTATATAATTATAATGTTTTATACTCATTTATCCCTTTGTAATTTACAGAACATTGTTTCCATTTGTTAGCTCATTTAATCTCTATTGCATCTCTTACAAAAAGTAGCTGATATTATATAAGGAAACCCAAACTCAATGTGGTTAAGTAACCTGTCCAGAATCATTCAACTAGTTAGTGGACTTTAAAACCAGGTGTCTGGCACTAAAGCCGGTCCTTTTCATGGAGCACTGTTGTGTCCCCTGGGGTAGAGATGAGAGTGACCTAAGACCCTCAAGTTTTGCTGCCATTACTCTGCACCCAGGAGCTGGCCAGGCAGGTGTGTGCATTCTGCAAAGCTCTCCACACGTCTTTTGCCTTCAGCGTCAGTCGTGATTGGCTGTGAATTGATGACGGTCCAATCACTCCTTTGTTCATTCATTCATCAACAGGTGTATGTTATTCTGGCCATCCCTGTGACTACTATGTGCTGGAAACTATTCTGGTTCCTGGAAATTCAGCAATATGCAATGTAGATAAAAAAAATTCCTTCTATAATGGAACTTACATTTTAAATGGGGAAGGTGGACTATAAATGAATGAACAAGCATGTCTGTTTACTTAGTTACTTATATAATGCTGGAGGGTAATAAGTTCTTTGAAGTAAATAAAACCCGGGAGAGGAACCCGAAGTACCAGGATGGGATTTGTTGTTCTAAACAGGGTGGTGAGAGAAGGCTTTGCTGGTAAGTTGAAGGAGGTAGGAAATAAGCCACACAGATAAGGGGTGGGGTTGAGTATGGAAGGTGTTCCTGGCAAAGGGAAGAGCAAGTTCAAAAGCACCATGGTAGGAAAGTGCTTGGTATTTTTTAGGAACAACCAAGAAGTCAGTGAGCTCAGAGCAGAGTGAGTCAAATAAGAGAGGAGAAATAGGGAGCCAATCATGGCAGGCCTATTTTGCCATTTTAAGGATTCAGGCATTTACTACAAGTGAGCTGTGAAGCCTTTAGAGGATTCTGGGCAGAGGAAGCACATGATTTGATTTATATTCCTAAAGGGTCATTCTGGCATCTGGGGTAACAACAGACAATAGGAAGGCGAGGGTGGGAGCAGGGAGACCAGTTAGGAGGCCACTGCAGCCATCTAGATGAGAGATGATGTAGTGATGGAGGTCATGAGAAGCTGTTAGATTCTGGATACGGTCTGAGGCCAGATCCAAGAGGATATCCCGATGGATGGACTGTGTTTTGGGAAAGTGAGGTCAAGGCGATGTTAGGGTTTTTGTTCTGAGCCAGCAGAAGGAAAGAATTTCTATCACCTAGGATGGAGAAAGCAGGAAGGGGAACAGGTTCGGAAAGGAATATCAGGATTCCCCTTTTGGAGAAGTTGAGTTGGAAATGCCTGTCAGACATCTAAGTGATGTGGGACACTAGATGGATATATGAGTCTAAAGTTTTCAGACAAGGTTTTGGCTAAAGATACAAATTTGGAAGTTGTCAGAAAAGAGGGAAATTTAGCCCTGGCTGGTGTAGCTCAGTGGATTGAGCGCGGGCTGCGAACCAAAGGGTCACCAGTTCGATTCCCAGTCAGGGCACATGCCTGGGTTGCAGGCCAGATCCCCAGTGGGGGCCACGTGAGAGGCAACCATACATTGATGTTTCTCTTCCTCTCTTTCTCCCTCCCTCCCCTCTCCCTAAAAATAAATAAAATCTTAAAAAAAAGAAAAGGCGGGGAGATTTAAAGCTGGAGGCTAGATGAGCACGTCGAAGGTGTGGAAGCGTAGGCAGAGAAGTGGGGACTAGATTTATTGGAGGGATCACTTTGTAAATTATATAAATGTCTAACCACTATGCTGTACACCTGAAACTAATGCAAAATAACATTGAACGTCAATTGTAATTGAAATAAAAAAAGAGAAGTTCAGTTAGGGTCTCTTTGGAACTGATGAAAATGTGATTTAAAATGAAAACTATCTCTCAGTTACAGAAAGGTTATTGGAAAGGTTTTGTCTCTTATTACTATTTAATATTTTCATGACATTTCTCACTTACTCCTCACCTACTCTTCCATACTAAAGAGATTCTTACTAATTTTATCTTTAGGATGAAAACCAGCTCTGCAGACCATTTGTTCTGGGCCCCTCTCAGATTAATGGGCCCCGATGTTACTATCCTACACTTTTCAACTCTTTAGAAATCACGAGGAAGCAGCCAAGTAGGCATGAAAACAAATGTATCTTCTGTAGGCTGAAGGGCTTTATCAATGTGAGGAACAGAGTTTTAATTCAAAAGTTCTGTTTCTCTGTAAGAAGTAAAGCTAAGAAACATTCCAACTGTTTTGTTTTCATCTTTGACCTTGAGAACTGCTTTCATCTTATAGAGAAACAAAATCCTCTTTGGTTGAAATGTGGATGGACAGAAATAATTCTCCCACTACCCTAGATGTTATTATATAGTCTTTAGGTTGTTTGAAAAAGTCACTCTGAGAGTAATACAAGATGAAATGAGAGAGGAAATGCCTGGAAAGATTTTGTTCCAGTTACTATGACTGCATAACAAAGTACCCTAAAACTTAGTGGAATAAAGCAGACATTTATTATACTCTCAAATTCTATGGGTAATGCATTTGGACAGGGGCTGCCTATTCTGCTCCATGAGGTCTGGGACATCAAACAGGAGACGTGAGGCTGGGAGCAGCAATTGTCTGAAGGCTCATGCACTTGACTAGCAGTCGCTACTGGGTGCCACTTAGGGCCACAGTTCCTTTCCACCTGGGTTTCTCCATGCAGTCTCTGCATGGGCTAGTTTGGGCTTATTTGCAGCATCAAGGCTAGTTTCCCAGGGTGAACGTCCTGAAAGAGAGAAGCAAGTGGACACTAGCTCTTTTGTCTAACTTGACCTCAGAAGTCATACAGCAACACTTCCGCCGTACTCTTTGGTAGGGGCAGGCTTGAGGTCACCCAGGTTCAGTGGAAGGAATATAGGTCCTGCCTCTCAGGGTGGGGAGTATCACTCACATTGTAAGAGGAGCATACAGGATAAGATACATACCGTAGTGCATCCATCTTTGGGAAAATGCAATTTGCTAAAGATTTAGTGACTACTAGGAGCATAAGCTATTAAACTAAAGAGTTTTTGGTTTGAGAAGTAGAACAGACATAAACACCTCTGAGAAGAGATTGAAGATGGAGGTAAGAGCTTTCATTGCTAATTTTAGGAATGCTTTGTTACTTTTTTCCTTCCCACTTTGCAGACAATAAAAATGTTGCGTTAGAAAGAGGTCTGTTTGTATCTGCGTCTCAGGTTCACAGCCTCAATAGGACAGTATTTGTGCAGCTTGCTGGGTGACAAGTCTCTCAGAAGGGCACAGGGAACGGCCATATGGTGGAGCTGCAAACAATTACTGAAGGCCCTTGGGAGTTTGCAGGCATCACCCATGGGAGAGAAGCTTTCCTGTCAGGCTGGTCCCCTGACAAGAGACCAGTGAATTCCCTGACCTACCTTGTGCTTAATTCTCACTGTTTTCCCTCCAGACATATCATACCCTTTACCTGGGTAGATTTAGACCTAGGGGGAAAGTTCTTCTCTCAACATGTACGAAGTCAGTACCATGGACTCATTTTTAGAAGAGATTGGTCCTGGTTAGAGGATAGATTAAAATAATCACAAGCTCTAGATAAAGACAGAGGGAAATGACTAAAATCCTTGCTGTTAGGAAGGCTCAGAGTAAAGTGAGCGCAAAACGTAAACCAAATCTGGGTCTTGGCTGCATGGGAGCTGCAAAAGCAGAGGCATCCGAGGGAATGGTGGGTGCTGTGAGAGCAACAAGGGGCCGGGTTGGCTCGGTAAAGGCTGGGAAGTGTTTGGCAGTCAAGGGAAAGCGAAGAAACGAGAACAGAGAAGCTAGTCTCCCTGGGAGTGGGCAATTTCATGGAGGCACGGTGGAAAGGATTTGGAAGGAAGGGAGTGTAGTAGGAGGTTGGCTTAGGGATGAAGAGGTACAGACCAGTTTTGAGATAATTTTGGGAAAGAAAAGATGACCTGGGAGGGTGGAGGACTTACATTTTGGGTTCTGGTAGATAATGCAAATTTTGGATAATTCAAATATTCACAAAGCATTGTAATAATAATTTATACAGTAGAGTAAGTCTCTGCCTTGTGTGGTAGAGACTTAATGCTAACCCTGTCCTGTTTGTCTCCCTTTCTGCTCCATGGAAGGTTACTCTTGTCCATCTGTCTTCTGTTTGGATAGAGCCATGTGACTGTCCTGCGCAGGGGGCAGAAGTGCCGTGACAACCAAAGTATTTAGTTACTGCGGTAAAACCCTCCAATTCTCTCTTTTGTCCATCATCAGAACTTGATACGTTCCAGATGATGGAGCCTTCAGTAATCTGGGTTTTGGGGTGAGGGCAACATGGACTAGAGACTAATAGCCGCTCGTAGCCCCAGTAATGTAAATGGACATGTTGCATGAGCAAGAAATAATTGTGTTAAGCTACTGAGGTTGGGGGCTATTACCTTGGCCTAACCTAAGTCTATCCTGAGTGACAACTCAGGTGTGCGAATACATTATTTTCAATAATACCTTCGTTCAGTTTGCTGTCAAGACTGCATCTTGTTGGCAGCTGACAAGGGGACTTAAATGTGCCAATTAATTATTATAGTCTCATTGAAATATACAGACAGGGGTGGGCAAAAGTAGGCTTATAGTTGTTCATACAGGAAAAGACATGAAGGTTGTCATTATTACAATAACTTTATTAACTCAGAATAAACACTGTTTTGTGTACTCATAACTGTAAACCAACTTTTGCCCACCTCTGTATATAAACCTTTTTCAAGAAATCCTCTCAGGAACTTTTTTCCAGCCAACACGATGGTATCTAGGTATAGAGGGAAGCTCATTTGTCCTTGCGACAGAGGGGAGGACAGGGTTTTATGCTCTTTCTGGTCCCCGGACACCCTGCTGACTTTGACTGCAGAAGTTTGGGGCTAGGACTTCTGCCGACTCAATCCTAACGAGGGTTTCTAGGCCGCACAGGTTCTCAGACCTCACGTCTTGCTTCAGTCCCATCCAGTAGGCTTGCCTGGGATTTCCGCCCCCACCACCGTTCCATGGCAGCGCCATGCAAGCTTGACAGTCTCTGTCCTCAGCTACTTTTTCATCCCCCCACCCTTGGCCTATGGGCTTGTCTGAATCACTTTTTTGTATTGCTTCCTCTCTGAATACATTAGATTACCATCCTTTCACTATCTGCTCCCTCTGCCTGAGCTAAGGATCAGAGAGACAGGAGTGCTGGGCCCTTATGGGACCAGAAAAAATCTTCTTCCCCTCCCTCCAATCTTTTCTTTCCCTTCCCAATAGGGAATGACCTGCCTTTTCTGTCTGGTGGAAACTTCCTCTATGTCATTTCCTCTCTTGTTCACCTGTAAACATCTTTGCCCTAAGGGGCCTTGCCTTCTTGCTCAAGTCATTAAGCCTCATGCCTTGGCCCTAATGGTGGATATAATTTATGGAAGACTAAAAGAAAAATTCACGTTCACATTTTTAAAGATAATCACATTAGCATTTGTGGAGTACTTTCTCCCTGGATATTCTGCCTACTTGCTTGACATTGTCATTTGCTGATTTACTCGTTCGAGAGTCCAGCCGCCTCCAGTGTGTGGTGAGCCCTTTGAGGGCTGTGGACTGCCCTCGCGTCTACCCTCATGGTTCAGGCTGGTGGACTGACTCAGGGAGCTCCTTCCACTCTGTGTAAATAAAATATTTGCCTGAAGCAAATTAAACTCAGAGTTTAACCTCCAATTTCCATGGAAACCTGAGGAATGTAATCCTTTCTTTTTGTCTGCCAACTGTCTTGTTTTCCTCAACACCATGGCTTAATTTTCTTGATGGCCTTCTCACAGAGTCATAACTTATTTCAAGACTGGCAAGGGTCAGATGAATAAACGCAAAGACTTTAATTTTTTCAAATTTCTTTTTGTCACATCTTTGGTCTGTATATTGATTGAAGCCTTGAGTGAATTTTTTCTTATTAAGAGAAATCTTCATCTTTGTACAGAGTATCTTGTCTAAATTTGCACCACTCCTGTGGGAAGGCCACATAAATACGATGTCCATAGATCACTTTAAGCTGAACCCTAGGGAGTTTTGATGCTTTTAAACCTGGAGAATGACTTGACCTGGAGACTCTTTGTTGCTCTTTATGAAAAATAATGATTGCTCAAGAGCTTCTTAATACTTTTTTTTAGTTTGCTGCTGAATATTTTTAGCTATGCGTGATCTTGTATTTGTTGAGCTCATGATACTCTGTCTTTCATCTCCCCACCAAACAATCAAACCATACTTTAGGAATTTGCCATCTGTCTTTCTTTCTCTCAGCTGCCGAAAGTTTGTGTTAGACAGAGCTGCCACACTTCCCTTTGGTGGCAGGAACAATACAGACGAAATGCTCTTCCTCTTTTCCGTTAACAAAATGATAGTGGGAGCACATTCACGAGCAGATATAGGGCATTTTTGACCAAACAAAATGCATTCCTAAAAGTGCCTTGAATGTGAATGCTTTATTTAAAATCCTATGACATAATTTATTTGATTGGACAGCTTTTGTACATTATTTAAAGTGTTTGTCAGGTCAGCCTCTTACTTGAGCTACTTCCATGGAAACTAGTTCCTGCAGATTTTCATCTGCTTCATGCAGGGGCAGTTAGGCTGAGACTTACTATGGGCTCATGCCCTGACCATGTACCTCTAGTTTCTTGCCCTAAGGATTCTCTGGTATCACATAATTGGATACTGCCTTCTTTGTACTTACAGATGTGCAACCCAGAAATTTACTTGAGTCACCCATTACCATTGAGATAGAGGAGTAGATGGATAAATGTTCCTCTTTTATCCCCAGAGTGGACACTTCTGAGATACAATACATAAGGCTCCTTGAAAGGTCCCAGTAGATCAAGCAATGGCTGCTCATAGGAATGGCCCACTCAACAACTCATTCTTGTGTTGGCTTTGCATTCTTGTTTTGCTTTCTCTGTCTTGCAGTCTTGCCCGCTAGGAACTGTATTTCAAAATAACCTATCTGCAAAGGAGTTTTTTCCTCAAGTTCTCCTTTGGGGGAACCAAGACTAAAATAGTATTCTTTATAAAATAGGAGCAAGTGTTCTCTCTTGTTTCTTAGCCTTTCTCATTAAAGTCTATCAACAGAGAGTCAAACATATAGAGAAGAAGCGTTTGTGAGTTTGGTGAATGTGTATGTATATGTTGGAGTGTGGAACTGCATTCCAAAACCAGCTATGGTAATTATTGTATTATCTATGTAAAGAGGCAAATGGATTATCCAAAAATCATTTACATTTATATTAAGATGCACCCACTCCCCCATTTACTGATAGTCCAAACTCATAATTTCTATTCCTGGTTTCAAGTTCCTTAAAACATGGTACTTCTTTTATAACCTAGGATCCTGTGGTATAATGGCTGGGAAGAGATCTTGGAGAATCTACAAAGCAAATAAACTGATTTAACTGTAAAATTTATATTGAAATTGTATGATGCTTGGGATAATTTGCATTTTATTCCCATCTATTAACATGAATAATTAAGGACTGATTAAATAGATAATAATGATATCATTTTTTTTTTAATTTAAAACTGGAAACCTGCTTAATTAGCTGATCCTAGTGGATACATTGTCAAAATGGCTATCAGGAGAGTGGTCCATATAATTTAGAGGGTTAGAAGAGAAGGGGGTTAGAAAAACACCTTCTTAGGTAAGCTGGGGCCCCCTCCAAATTCAAGAGCCTCATGATTGTGGAAGGAAACGCTGATGACCATTTTCATAATCAATGTCTTGAGAAAGAATTTGTTCCCCATTACGATATTGTTATTTCTAATAAATACATAGTTAGCGTTCATCCTACTCCTGACACAGAGTTCCTAAAACCCTTGGAATTTCCTAAGACTGAGAAAGTTATCTTATGTTAATGATGTGACATTTGGAAAGCCTCTTGGTAACCTAAGGATGTGGGCTGGTTGCCAGGGAAACCAACCTTTTGATTAGAGGGTTGGAACTTTTAGTCTTGCTACTCCCTAACCTCCCTGGGAGGGAGAGGAACTGGAGAGTGAATTCAATCACCAATGGCCAATGATTTACTCAACCCTTATTATGTAATAAGTCTCCATAAAAACCCAAGAGGATGGGGTTCCAAGAGCTTCCAGGCTGGTGAACACTTGAAGGTGCTGGGAGAACAGTGGATCCAGAGACGGTATAAAAGCTCTGAGCCCTTTCTTGTGTACCTTGCCCTGTGTACTTCTTCATCTGGATGTTCATGGGCACCCTTTATAGTAGCTTTTATAATAAACTGGTGAATGTAACTAAATGTCTCTGAGTTCTGTGAGTTGATTATCAAATTACTTGAACCCAAGGAGAGGGTGATAGGAATCTGGTCTATAGCCAGTGGTTCAGAAGCACAGGTGACAACCTGGACTTACGATTGGCACCCGAAGTGGTAGGGGTGTGACTTTGTGGAACTGGGCCTTTAACCTGTGGGTTCTGACATTATCTCCCGGTAGATAGTGCTAGAATTGAGTTAAACGGTAGGACGCCCAGTCTGCTGAAAAATGGAGAATTGCTTGGTGGTGTTGGAAAAGAGCACATATTAGACCAAATTACCAAGAAGATATAACCCCATCAAAATCTGAAAAGAATAAACATGCTGTAAGAGAGCTTTGGAAGAGGGGATCCCTGAAGTTTTGCCTTCTACTAGGGATGCTGAAATTGAGATTTCAGTCACTTGATAGCATGCTTTAAATGATTTTTATCCTACCATTTCTTCTTTCTGAATAGACAGTAGATACCATGTGGTTCTATCCTTTTGCCAGGACAGGCAAAAATTAGAGAAAATCTGGAACCGCCCCTTTTCTTGTGGTTGCGTTATGTAATCAGTCATCATGGCATTCCTTCAATCTTCTGTTCAACTTGGATCATTGCATTTTCTTTGGTGGCTCATAAGCAATCGTTATTACAAATACGCCTATGTTCCCTTTTGAAATCTTTCAATAATATAGCAGTCGGATTAATCATTTTAGAAGTTGATTGTATCGATGAGGACTATTTTGGTTGCAAATGACAGAAAGCCAAGTAACAGCAGTGGAAGCAAGGACCTTGTGGTGTGTCACCGACCTCAAGGGCAGCAGTAGGGCTCAGAAGCCAATCTCAGGCAGGCCTCTCTCTTTACCTCTTGCTTGTTCATGTCTTTATTTTTCTGCCTAAGTTCTCTCTTCCTCACTCTTTCAACTGGCTTGCCCTGCTCACATGGAAAGAAAACGTGACTGTCGCCTGGAGCTACCTGAGCTTTTCATTTATAGTTTTAGTTCCCTGGGAAAAGATGGACTCACCTTGTTTTCAGTTACTAAATCCCTGGCACAGGGCTCCAAGAGACCCAGCTTGCATTTAATGCTCACTCTGGAAAAGTTTGCTGGCCAGGACCGGTTTTGAGAGATGATTGGCCCAGATCACCTTCCCCTGGACCAACTAGCATTACTTATATAAGATGATTGGTCCAGAGGTTTTTGTGTTGATATAGGGAAAAGAGCAGGAAGAGGCTATTTTCAGGAGAAAGTAGGGGAGGGGTAGAGATGGTTCAGTGTAGTTAGAGCAGTAATTGTTCACTACACTGATCTGGAGGAATTTGACCCTTTATAGTCAGTAAGGTAAATTTCACGTAAAATACCAAATCTCTTTAGTACTGGGAATATTAAATGGCTTCTTTAGAAAAATAGGGTGTTTTAAAAATATGTGGTTCCTGATTGTGACATGGATGAAGATGATGTAATAATTTAGTATAAATATCTAGTGTTATTAAAAATGTAAATATTGAAATGTTGATAGAATTAGGAATGCAATGAAAATGGAATCTCAAAAGAGAATTTGGCTTAATTCTCCTAGCTACTGAAATGCTCCTTTAATTAAATGTGAATTTAGTTTTATTTGTTAATCGTGCAAGTAATAAGTACTTAAGCAGGCTAGCTCTAGAGGTATTTTGTTTGGTTTGATATTTTTCTTTGTTGCTTACTAGCTATATGGCTTTGAAAAAATTAGTTAATCTCATTATGCCTCAGATTACTTATCTGTAAATTGGGGATAATAATTGTGGCCTTTTCATAGGTTGGTATGAGTATAAAATTAGTCAATACATGCAAAGCACTTAGAACAGAGCCTGACACATATTCAGCATTCAGTAGATGTTAGCTATTATTGTTAGAATACTCTTTGGGCGTTATTACTTTCTTCAAGATTATAAATGAATAATACAAATGGACTTTCTTGCATACCTTTCAAATTTTATTGACATGATCGTTTAGGGCTTTTTGCCAAGAGTTTTTGAGCTCTACTTCACAGAAAAATACAAAGTACAGCTTACTTACTGGTAGTGCTTTGAGGCCCTGAGACATATGCTGCCCTAGTATCCATTAAGACTTTTCACAGATGTTCTATTTCATAGATATTCCAGCACCCTCTCCTTCTTAGCACATGATAGGATTATTTCCACTTACTGCAAGTTAAGTGTGGCCACATAACATGCTTTGACAATGATGTGCATCTTTGGGGGTAGAAACAAAAGAGTCAGGGTATGTTTTGCTGTTCCTCTTTTCCTTCTACTATGATAGCTAGTGACTTTGACAACTCACGATGGATATGCCAGATAAAAAACAAGGAAGTGTTCTTTTAAACAACTAAGATTTTGCTCTTTTTGACTCCTGAAATTCTTCAAATAAGACCTCTGGAAGGAGGGTGTCTTCAAGCGTTAGGTCCGGTCGGGCTGGTCCTCCTTCGGCTATATTTCATTCAGGAATGAACATCTGCATAATTAGGGTATCCATTTCAAAGAACATCACATTATTAAGAGCAAATGTTTTAATGCAGGACAAAAACACCCATATTTTGTGCAACGATGCTGTAATTTTAAAACTCTGGCATCAGTTGAAAATTTATATTAAAGTAATAAATTTCTAATGCAGTCTCGCAAAAGCAGAGCTCATTTTTCAGGCTGCCGTCTCCATTTGTTCGGTCAGCCCCCACCCTGCACCCATCATTCTAACACTTCCACTGATAAACCATGTTTCCTTGTTCTGTGTAGTTCTAACTAACCATCTCATCTATCTTTTTTTCTGCTTTTATTTATAAAAGACCTGATTTTCTCTATCTAGAAATTCTTTTAGGTTTATCCATCTTGAAACTTAAAAAGTACAGTTTACTTGGCCTTTTAAAATTGCATTTCCTATCATTGCTGGGCTAGAAATAAATATACAGTTGGGTCAGGGACCAGTTTCAATTTACTTTTAATTTAATTTTTCAATTTGATTTTACAGAGGCCAGAGCTTTACTGTACCATTCCTTTCAAATCCAACTGGCCAACAAAATCTTTTTGTTTTCCTCAGAAATGTCTCTTAAATTCACTTATCATTCTGTGCTCCTTGGGCCATATACCATAGCTCTGGTTCTCCTTATCTCTGGTTCAAGCTTCAGCTGGTCTTCCTGACCCTGTTCTCTTATCCACCATCAGAATTACCACGCTAGAAAGCAAATTCTACAAGCTCATTATCTGCCCAGGGGATACAATGAATGCTTTAGCATTGAGTCCCTTTTCCATTGTGTCTTTTTTCTTCACTTCCCGTGTAAAGTACTCACAATTGTCCAAAGACACATTTTTACCATTGGTTGGAAATGTCATAGCTATTCATGTCCAGAGGCTCTGGTCATGTTGCTCCCCCTGATCTATAATAATATCCTCTTCTACAGCTGTGTTGTTTTGCTAGGGCTACCAGAAAATACCACAGACTGCTGGGGCTTAAACAACAGAACTCCAGGATCAAGGCGTCAGCTGTTTTGATGTCTTCTGAGGCCTCTCTCCAAAGCCCTGCGGACAGCCTCAGTTGTCCCTCTGTGTGTCTCCGGCATCCCCCTGTGTGTCCAAATCTCTTCTTCTTATAAACTGGTCTGGTTTGTTTAGAACTCGCCTCAATGGCCTCATTTTAACTTAATCACCTCTTCCATGACACTATCCTACTAAATAGTCACACTTTGAGTTACTGGGAGGTTAGGGCTTCAACATAGGAGTTTTGGATGGGACACAGTTTAGCCCAAACATATCATATTCTTCAACAATTTATCCTTCAAGATCCAGTCTTCTGGGAAGCTTTCCCTGGACACTCTAGTTACGAATTCGATGCCCATAGCACTTGATACTTACCTCAATTATCACACCAATGGTACAGTATTGTAATAATTGATGTCATAGGTTGGCAAACTTTTTCTTGAAGGGCCAGGTAAAAATATTTTAGGCTTTGCAGGCCAGTATCTGTCATAGCTCCTTAACTCTGCCATAGTGGTAAAAGGAGTTCAGAGCTCTTACGTCCAGGTGCCAGTCTGTGGGGGCATCGTAAGTATGAGAATCTTTCTTTCAATTTTAATATGAGTTTAAGAATAGTGATCTATAAAAAAATCTTCTTTGGTTATCTATTAATTTATTTTTCATGACAATCTAGTGCAGCTTTATGGGAAAAAAAGCCCATGTGGATTTTTTTGCCAACCCGATATATGGCAATTGCCTCTTTATCTGAAAGCTGAGCCAATCAGAAAGCGCAGATGACCAGTTTTTGTTTGGTATGTGTTTGGGGAGTGGGTGCTGTTTACTTTTCTATTTTGAGAAGACAAATGGTAGGTAAATAACTTGTGTTAATTCTGAGATGTTGCGTGCAAGGGACATCATTGGGTTACCTCAGATTTAACCCGATCTCTGATCCTTACACAACTTCCAGAATGGTAACCGCTAGCCCCGTGTGGCTATTTAAGTGAAATGAAATGTTCAGTATCTCAGGTGTGGTGACCACATTTTGCTGCCCATGTGGCTGCACTTGTGGCTCATGGCGACCCTGTTAGTGCAGACCTAGGACACGGCTTCAACACAGGACATCTTCGTAGAAGCTCTGACCGTCCCAGCTAGTCTAAGCGGTGATAATCTGCCATGTAACATTTTATTTTCTTCAGCTTATTTTTAAAACTGAGAATGTTATTATATTCTAATTTATGTAGCAATCCAGGCATGCAAACACTTCTCCCATCCATTTAGGAATGCTGAAAGTTTATTGCAGTCAGTTTATATGCATTTAACAATTAAAATATTTAAAATTTGTATGTGAAGGATCAGAATCTAGAAGAACTGTCGGCCCAGACTTTTATGTATGGAAGCCTAGTAAAACTTACTTCTCTGTTTCTAAGAGCTTTGCAAATGTGGTCATTTCCACAGTCATCTCTTCCTTCTTATGTATGTTTGGGGTCATTAGAGACCAAAGTAGTCACTCTGATCTGGCACAGTTCTTCTGATTGTGTGAGTTCACTTGTTGAAGAAGGCTTGCTTGCTACCTGATGTCAGGCTTAAAAAGTTTATGTCCAGAGGGCTTCTCTCACTTGTTTTTTCCCTCCTGGAACGTCACGTGCCTGCATCCCGTCCCAGAAGGCAGGACTGGGGCCTGAAATTGCAGAGCGGATGAGGCAAGTGTGAGATCACAGGTAGGCTGATGAGTCCCTCGTGACCACATGTGCAATGTTTTAATTAGTGGAGCTTTTCTTATCTCCTCGACTGTATTTTAATTGCCCATGGGGCAGCCTCACTTCCTAGATGAAGTTCACAGAGTCCCTCAGAGGCTGAAGAATGATTCGCTGTTGCTTATCCCAAGGTTCCAGATGGCTTCCTGTTGCTGCAACTCTAACTTAACTCCTAGTTGTAAGCAAGAGACCTACACTGAGAAGCCAATCTGATTGTCAGGCCCTTGTACCAACTTCTAACTGGGAAAATCCATTCCTCTTCAAATAGCTCTTTAGATGGGGAAATAATCTCTTGAATTTGTGCAATAATCATAGCTGGCACTGATGGAATGTGTACATTGTACCAGGCAGTGGGCTAAGATTTCTACATATATATTTCACTTATTCTTCCCAGCTGAATGAAGGGGGGGGGTTCTATCATTAGCCCCGCCCACTGAAGGTCATACAGCCAGGAAGATGTAGGGCTGAGATTCAACCCGGGGCTGTCTGATTTCAGAGTATACGTATAAACACAAGCACAGATGATTCTATTAGATGCTTGATTACTTTTTTGCTCCTTCTTCACAATCCTATGAGGTATAAAATGGCCCAAGATAAAGCTAAAGAAAAAGACAGAGACCCCAACACCAGAGAAGTTAAATTTCAAAGCTCCTAAAAACCTGAGCTTGTGCTCAGACAAGATCATGCCCATAACATGCCGTGACAGGCCCACAGAGGGGACGAGCATAAATGCGAAAGGAGAGGATGGAGAAGCGTGGTCTCTGAGGGCAAGCAAGAACTTGCCGGTGTGACAGACTCCTGCCAGTTAGGCTGCTCTCTTCTTCAAGAGTAGCAGAGACTCAGGTAACTCAGAAATGGGGTGGTCATTCTAAAGTACATTTGGGACAAAGAAGGGTGAGGCCTTTCATGCAAATCCACTCAGTGGGTTTGGTCTTCTAAAGCCAGGAGGTGGAGAGGGACTGGGTTTTGAGGCACTTCAAGGTGTTTCAGGAATCTGCCCTTCGGACCCCCCACTACCAGGACCAGCTTCTCTACCGCATCCACTCCTTCAAGGATGTCCACCCACATCTGCCTCACACCTCCACTTGCCTTTTTCTTTCCCTACTTCCAATTCCAGTAATGAGAGAGGGAATCTGATTGGCTTAGCAAATGTCCATCATCTCTGTTTGGGCAGAATCCCAGGCCCCAGGAAGGCTTGTTATAGGCAGATGATTGGCTATCTTTGTTGTCAGGTGCCCATCCAGGCCCAATCAGCTGGGCTGAAGGGGTGCAATAGGATAAGAATGGGTGGAGCAAAAAATGGGAAATCTTGGTCATCTAGACAAAACCTGCTGCAGAGCTGTTTCCCTCAGAAGGAGCTGGGGTTCAGAGGCACTGACATTAGAGTATCTTTTACAGAGAGAAAATACCACACGTGTGTACAACTAGATTAAAGTTTACTCCTGTCTAGTGGATATTTATGTTTCAGGAGGTGATTTATCAATTTTCTCCAAGTTACCTAATTCTGCATCTACCCCATCCAAAGTGCTCATTCAAGTCCCACTCTCTCTTGCAAATTAGGTTTCAGTAAAATTCCCATGCTAGATTTTTCATCTGGACTCTTCTGAAACTCTAAATTACCCCAAAATATGACACTCATTTCTGAAGGTCCCATTTGGGATTTCGATTGAGGCTCTCAGGGCTTAAATTCTTAATTTTTATTTTCTTCTCTGCCACATAATCGTTCTCATATACATTCTGAGTTTACTAATGTTTATCACTGGCATTTACCCTACCTAGTGGTTCTCATGTCTGGCTACACAGTGGATTACTTGTAGACCTTCAAAAAATACCTCAGCCTATGGCATACCTCTGAAAATTATGATTTAATTGCTTTGTAAAGGTCTGGAAACTTATAAAAAGCTCCCCAGCTGATGTTAATGTATACCCAGGGTCCATAACCACAGTACGGTCCTTGAGCAGCAGCATCCGCAGCATCAGGACACTGAATAGGAATTCAAATTTTGGGGCCTTATCCTAGATTGGCTGTTTTAGAATCTTGACGGTGTGGGGGTGGCACTCAGCAACCTGAGTTTTAACAAGCCCTCCGGGTGACGCTGATGTGAGCTCAGGTTTAAAAACCACTGTTCTACTCGGAGCTGCTTAGTTTATTATAACTCTTCATAGCACCATAGCTCATGCCTTTTAACTAAGCCCTTTGGAGGTGGCCCCTTGAATTACATTTGTCACACATCCTAAGAGCTGTACTGGGCTGTCTTATGGCTTGGCAGAAGGTTAATCATCTTGATTATTCTGGCAATCTTCAGCTCATTTATTTATGATTATTAATGACCAAAATAAAATAGCTAAGTTAGTCCTCTTAGTGGGCTCCCTTTGTTAATTCTTTTTTTTAATGTGATTGTTTTCCTGATTGTTTCAGACCATCATTTTCCCCCCACACCTGTTCCATGACATGATAAATTAGCCAGATATTAAAGTGGCTGTTTGTTCTATCTTCAGCTACCACGATAAGATTTTCCAGTTTTGGTGGGGGGCGGGGCGAGGGGACCCAACAATTGTTTACCAAGATTTCTGATGCTAAATTTTTTTTTTTTTTTTTTACAAACATGTAGAGTTTAATATGCTTGCCACAAAATAAAACACATATTGTGCAGGGTATCACACAGGATCTGCAATTCAGGATACAATGCAGTCATTGTTATTGTATTGTACTTGTCTGTTAATGAGTCTGTGCTCCACTAAATACTGAGCTTCTGAGGAGGGATGGGGTACATTTCTTACTATTCTCTGTCTCGAAGAGTGGCTGATGTGCAGTGAACACTGAGCCCGTGTTTGGTGAAGGGGTAAAAGAATGGATGAATGATGGCGTCCTCCAGCACCAGCTGGTTGCACCCGTGCACCATGTTTGTTTGTCTGGAGGCCACACCCACTGTTGACACAATCCAGTCTTCCTTGCTCCTCGAAGTAGATTAAATCTCAATGTTATAATCCAGAGGTCTGTGAGCTGTGGCCCTTGGGCCAAATCCAGCCAGCCTCCTGTTTTTAGAAATAAAGTTTTATTGGAGCACAGCCACACCTGCTCATTTACATATTGCCTATGGCAGTTTTTGCAATGCGATGTCAGGGTTGAGTAGTTGCAACAGAGTCGGTATGGTCCGCAAGCCTAAAACTGCCATACTTCTTACTCTTTGAGCCTTTACCGGAAAATTTTAGCAATTATTAGCTCTCTATACCTTTCCTTCAAAACCCTAATACAAAGTGTAATGATATATCATATGAATATTTTATTAATGTTAACCTCTCACGTTATTTTCAAGGTCCATTGTTTTAAAAACCATGTTTGTTATCCTCACTATTACATTCCTAGAATGTATACTAGTGTTGGCACATAGCAGTTGCTTAATAAATGCTTGTTAATCAAATAAGTATATGATAATTTGGGAGCAAATATGTTCTCTGGAGTACGTCTGCGTTTGTTTAAATTTGTGAGATATAATGGTGCAGCCCAAATGGGATAACACACAAAGTGCTGAGCATAATGTCTAGAGCATGAAATGTGATGAATCAATGATAGCTCTTCCTGTGCAAGGTCTTCCGCGTCTTCACTTAAAAATCCCACGGAGCCTTTGCTACCAGGGAATAGCCTTAGAAATGCACAAAAAATTAGGAAATGCATTCATTCAAGGACACACTTCTATTTTAAAACATATTACCTGTGCCTGGTAAAGCCACCTTTCTTATTTCATGGCTTCTAAGTTTTACCACTCTGCCCATTTTTTTGTAAGGCCTCGCAATCATGTGTCTTGTAGAAAAGAGGACCAGTGGAGAAGTAAGCAGCCTTACCAAGGATTGCGTCAATTCTCCATGCGTTTGACTGTTGGCCAGGGCTTCGCTTTGGAATCACCTGGGGAACTGTTGGAAAAACTGATGTCTGGGCTCCCCAGACACCATCCCCAGAAGTTCTGGTTTCATGGGTCCAGGTGGTGCTTTTAAAGCTTCCCAGACACTTCTAATTTGCAGTCAGGAGCGAGACTGTCAGTTTCACCAGTTAAGAGGTATTCAATGAGTATTCGTTCTGAGAGACTAAATATACAACCAGATAATGGTCAGACCATCTAAAACAAAAGAACTTTGGAGTAGCTGACGTAGAAAAATCAGGAGCCAGTCAATAATTGCCAGCTTTTCTATTTTTTTATTCTCGGGACCAACCATAGAAAGTCACACATACTCCCCAAACAAATCAGATAGTACACATGGCTTCTAGTTAGCACACCTCCAGCACCTCATGCTAACAACCTCCAAACAGGGCATACCTGAAGTCTTTTCTTTTCCCACTGCAAAGCTTTTCTATTCTGCTGCTTGCGTTTGAGTTTCTGCCAAATGCAAGTAATGGTGCTGACTCCCTTGCTATGACAGACGATGAATTAATAGCTTCTCTTTGTTCTCATTCGGGTGGTCTTCATTTATTTCCGCAGGGCTATTGTTCTTGACTTGTAACTAGTATAGCATATGTAAATGACATACTTTGGCTTCTGTTATAACCAGGAGAATCATGCAGAAGAATGCCACTGGCATTAGCCTAGGTAAAAACTGGACTGGTATAAAAAAATTAAGGGCATCTCAGATAGCCCAAGGGCAGGGGCCAGTTGGGCAGCAGGAACCCAGGAAGGGGGGAAGGTTGTTGGGAACCAGGATATTTTCCCACTGTGTCTCTTGTCCCCATTTTTCTCTGTGCAGCTGCGTCTTCATTCTTTCTTCTTGGTCTGAACCCCCTGTCTCGATTTTCCAGTCCAAGTGGCAGAATAGCCACTGCCAGCAACTCCCTGGTTTGCATCTCCTCAGTGCAAGACAGAAGACCTAGACTGACTGGAATCTCTTATCCACTGGCCCAGATTGGGGAGTTTCTTCACCTGCTGCCTCCTGTAACCATGTGGGTTTGTGGGAGGCAGTCAGTTCCCACAGTAAATGGGTAGTGTGGCTGGGTGGCACACTTTAGCAATGCAACCTTAATAATAAAAAAAAGCAGTTTCATTTAAATTCCAGACTTTCCTGAACCCTTTGTTCAGCTGTTTTTCAGCTCCCTAGTGGTTTTGGTATTCTTTGGTAAGGCTTACTTTGTATAACTTGCACCTGCGGCTCCATTCTCAGGCATCTTGGGGTCATTTGAATATTTTAAGGAAAATTGTCCTTGAGGCCACGGTGCCTCAGGGACCCTTATGGGTCCCTCTCTACTTCATAAGCATGTGTGCCCACAGAAGTGTGCCAGCTATGTACATGCCTCCACCGTCTCCCAGTCTCCTTTGGAAGTACACTTCGCCCATTACTTGGCTGGGGTATTCACGCCCAGACGACTGCTATGACCCATGCTATCCTTTTCGGGGGCTTATGTCTTTGTATTTTCTTGTCCAAAAGACACGCGATTGGAACAACTGTTTGGAGCACTGTACCAATTTTCACTCATCCAAAATGTTGCTCTTCTCCCTCACTTCCCCCTCCCTCCACAAACCCACAGGGATGCAGAGTCAGCAGGGAGGTACTAGGAATGAAGTTCGAGAGAATTTCTTGAAGTGGAATGAGCTCAGAGCTATCGCCTTCTAATCAAGTTAGGCACTGAATTCTGGCCAACACAAGGAGGTAATTAAGCATAAGTGTATGTCATTTGCTTTGCAGGTGAATATATATTGCAGAGACTAGAGTTTTTGAGACACTGTTCAAGCCAAAACTAGGGCAAGCTGTGCTTCTCCCATCAAATCACATATCATAAGTATAGAGGAGCCCATAGGATTAAATCCAGAATTGATACTTTCTAACGAAGCTTGGAGAAAATGCTGCTTCAAATGTTCCAGCCACTCCAACCATGGTGCACTGAATCTTGACTTCAAAGATTTACTGAAGACCTGACACATTTGCCATTATGCAAATAAGGTATTCTTACTTTTTTCAACTGTGAAGTTCAATGAACATTTTATTGTGTGAAGCCAAACAGGAGCCAACTCTTCAAACTTAAAGCTTTAAACAAACAGCGATATTGTCAGTCTGCTTTGATGTCTGCTTGTCGCTAAGCAGTCAGAACAAGAACAAAGATCTAGGAGTTTTGCATTGGTTATGCAAATACAGAGTTCATAATCTCTGCCCTTTTCAAGGCCTGGGGACTATCTGATTTGACATTATCTGAACCAGATGCTTGAGGACAGCTTGTGAAAGATCATCTCTTCCTTTTATCCCCCTCCCCTCCTGAAATGTTTTATATGAGTTTGTAGTGCAGCTGACTGTCCACTGGGAAGGATTCATTAGGCCCTCAGAGCCAGAGGGCACTGTGACCCAGCCGGGAGGGACTGAACTTCCATTCCTCTGCTTGCTCACTTGGGCTGTGGCAGCCTCCGTTTCCGAGCCTTGATTTCATCATCAGTCAAATGGGAAAGGTGTTGTGGAAGCCCTCAACTCACTTATCACTGAGGGTGCACAGCCACACGCCGTCAGGGGGGAAAACAAAAGTGACTTTGCATCATGAGATGACCACAGAAAAAAATCAGAAACACACCGTCGAAAACCGTAGTCTTCAAGATAAAACCTTGATCCCCTTCCTGAAAGTTAAAAACAATTTTATCTCGTTCATAACTTTGATGTTTTCAGATACATAATGATCCTTGCAGATATAATGATCAAGTGAAGAACTGTTTGGGGGCAATGAAAATAGCAATCAGACTGATTGTAACTTTATAGTATTTTTCTTTAAATACCCACTTGATCCTTTACTTAGGATAACCCATTCTTCTGAAGGTTGGACTGTCTTGCAAACATTGCGAGGAATTTTTTTTTTATTGCTTGAATCTCCCTCTAGGTTTTCCCTTGACCGCTGTGTGACTAGAATTGCCTGAAGTGAGGCTAGAGCGGTTCAGAGGGGCCCGCCCACGAAGAGTCCTCCAGGCCACATTCGGAAGTCTTGTCCTTTCCTTAAGATCAAGAAAGAAGTCGTGTGGATGGTGGAGACGTGATCCCTTGCACTTTAAGACCATCGCTCTGCCTGCAGAGTAAAGAGTGCTTCAAAGAGGGACAGAGTTAAGTGCAAGTGCACAAGCGAGGAGGCCACCGTAGCAACTGAGCAGAGAGAAGATAGAAGCTTGTCCTCGATGGTGCAGTGGTGGTGCGATGGGCAGAAGAGAATGGAATCGAAAGATAGTTTGATGGTAAAATGAACAGGACTTGATTCTGGCCTGGAAAGGAGTTGGATGACAAAGTCATGCCCTGAACAGGGAAGCACTGGAGGAGGGCCAGGCCCGTGGTCTTGTAATATCCCATGGACATGTACAGTGTGACCCTCACTTTCCAGGGACTGAGGGATTCCTCAGAGGAAGGAATTCTGAGCCACATGGTGCCTTTCCAGCATCCCTGAATCTTAGTGTGTAACCCATTAAACCCTCTGTTGAAATGCACAGAATTCATTCTTTTACCAAAGCCACTGCAGGCTTGTATCTTCCTGGGGAACTCATAAAAATGCACGCATTCTCCAGGGCCAAGACAGATGAGGCATTAAGCCACAGTCCTCCTCTTTTAAGAATTCGTTATGTTTACATGGCATTTAAAAATTCACAAGGTGCTTGATCACAGTGCTACTCAAAGTGTGGTTTCCAGAAGGCAGCCTCAGCATCACCTGGGAGCTTGTCAGAAATGCAGACACTCAGAACTTCTGAATCAGAAACTCGGTGTGCATGTGTCAGGGGGTGGCAACCTGTGTTTTAACAAGCTCTCCAGGTGATTCTGATGCGCACTCAAGACCGGGAAGCACTGCTTATCATGCATCTTCCTTGCTTAACAACAATTGTGAAAGGGGAATATTGTCATCCCCGTTTTAGTGAGGAAGAACTGAGGCTCTGAGAAGTTAGGGGACCCACTTAAGCATGCAATTAGTGGTAGCAAATGTAGAAAAATCTAGTCCACAAAACGTCTAAATCTACCTTTAGCATCTGTCAGAGCCTTCTAACTTGAATGAGTGGAAGGACCTTGAGGGAACAGATGTGTGTATACATGTTGATGGGGACAGAGGGTGGGAAGGTGGGTTTAGAAGAAAGAGATGAAAGAATGAACTACTTGACACCAAATAACAAACAACCAGATTGTATTCGTCTGTCTAGGGAGGGCCTCACAGGTGGGCTGGAGCTGGCCGGTACCAGGTCATGAAAGCCCATAATGCATATCTCTTCTAAAGCCTGTGTTCGGGGACATGCTCACAGGTTAAAACAGGCTGGGGTGGGAGTGTTTACACTGCAGAAAAAGGCAAACACTACAATCAGGGCTCCTCACCCCAGGCCAAGAGTAGGTTGGTAAGTGCTTGCCAGCACACTCCTGGATGGGAGAGAATCTCAGAGACAAAGTGGCATAACATGGGAGGAGTTGACAGGGATGTTGGGCACGGTCCCTGGGATCGAGGTAAAGTGTTGCTGATGTTTCTCCAACGGATTACTATAACTGGCAGCAAATAAACCAATCTTAAATCGTAAGCTTCAGACTAATTAACCAAGTCAAGGTGGGGAAAAACTTACTGAATACATGTATGTTTGAGACAAAATTAACAAATATTTCAAAACAGGGGTCTTTTTCACTGAATCTAAAAAGGAACCTGGACAGGATTTTCGTAATAAAGAGCACCTCTTCAGTCACTCTCTGGCATCAGCTTGGAGCCACTCTGAAGAACCCTTGAACAAAATGATAACAGGTGCCATCAGCAAGACCTCAGCGTCTGGAAAGGAAGGAGCTTTTACCAAGATCTTGTTTATGTTACCTTTCCGTTAGAGTTCAAATTGAATACAATTCTGAACATTTTTCTAAAACCCAAGAGAGAGAAACTGTAATTATATTGAAACATAGCTTCATTCTGAGAGGTTCATTTAAAATGAAACCCGTCTTGGCTAAAATTGAATTATATTTAGAAACCAAGAATGAAGACTTCTGATGTTGGGGTTTTAACTCATGATATCGTAGAACTTGGTACTGCAACCAATTATAGGAATCACATAGAACCCCTCTGAACCCGCTGACTCTCCACCTGGATTACACATCGGAATCACTTAAGAGAGTTTTTAAAACACCAATTTCCAGGCTGCGTGCTACACCTGTTAAATTGGCGTCTCTGGGAGTGGGACCTCAGAGCACCCCAGAGGGTTCCAGTGCACAGTTGGAACTGGGGTTCGAACCCCAGTCCAGGAATAGGGATAGAAACCACCTCCCTTATTTTGTAGATGAGAAGCTTATAGCCCAAACTGCTTCGCTGACTGTCCCAGAGCCAGTTCGCTAGTTGCTGAGTGAATCAGTGGTATCATCAGTCAGTGAACAATTGCAGAGCACTTACTGTTTGCCCAGTAGTGTGGTGGTGGGTGCCGTGAAATGTAGAGGGAAGGCCAGTGCGGTGGACTCTGCAGCCCCATGCCCGTAACTCCCACAAGCATTTGCATCCGGGGAAATCATTTTAAATCAATTGTGATTCCATTTACCACATGCAACCCTGCCTCCCCAGGCTCTTTCAACTCCCTAGTTAATAGGACTTTGACAGCATGCTGGAAAGTGTTTTCCTAGCACGTATCACCGTCTGTAGTTATATATCTATTTATGAGGTTATGATATTAATGTAGACTCCACCACCAGTGTGTGAGCTCCATGAAGGCAGGGATTGTGTCTGGGTTTTGTTCACTTTTACTCATTTATTCAACAAATATTTACTGAATGTCTAGTCTGGACCAGGCTCTGTTCTAGGAGCTAGAATATTGCCTGGAATGTAGTAGTCACTAAATAAATGTTTCTGTCAGTTACAAAAAGGCAGGAGCAAAGTGGTCCGTAGAAGCATAAAGAGGCAGCCCTTTGCCTTAGAAGTGTGGTTCTCCGAGTGGTACCCAGACAAACCACATCAGCATCACCTGGGAACTTGTTAGAAATGCAGATTCTTGGGTCCCACTCCTGAACCACTGAATTAGAAACTCTTGGGGCAGGCCCAGCAATCTGTTTTACAAGCACCCCAGGGGATTCTGATGAATGCAGAGGTTTGAGAGCCACTGCCATGGGGAAGCTGCAGAAACTGGGAGCTGATGACATGCCTCAGACTTTATTTTGGAATTAGTTAACAAATGCCACCTGTGGTTCTCCCACCAGCTGCCTCTTTGCTGTCATCCTGCCCCAGAACTTCTAAGGGCTTGAAGTGAGCACTCAGATTCTGATCCTCAAGGACAGCTCTTCCATCAAGCTGTGGCCTATACCTTCGAGGAAGATGACATTGCAAGGTAGGCATGGCTGAATATCTTTTTAAATGAGTTGGTTCTGTTCTAACCCAGCGATTTTCAACCACTGTGCCGCCATAATTTTTAAAACATGCAACACCTGACTATTCAGTCAGGGGCACTGACATCTTTTACCTTAGATTGTCAAATAAAAAAATGACAGCAGCCAACACAGCAATAGCCATCCAGTGTGTGTGAATCAAAATTATGCCTATTTTTTGGTTAGATTGGCAAAAAGAATGTTTTTTGGTGTGTTGCAGAATTTTTGTCGTTACTTTATGTGTGCCACGAGATGAAAAGGTCTACAGTCTCTGTCCTGACCTCGTAAGTCAGGAACGGGAGTGTTGACTGGTTGCTGCGTTTGAGGTCACTTTGTCCTGCTGTACCTGCCTTGCCAGTTCCGGCCATCAGCAACTCCCATCTGCTTTTGTCTCTCCTCTGCCGGGATGGCCAAGAATTTTTGGAGAAAGTCACAGATCCTTTCTCTTTGGTCCAGTCCCCAGTTACACCATCCAGCTTTTCACGCCCTCTTCCTCACTCCTGACTATTCGCTTCCCACCCTCCTCACCGCCAGACCCACTCCGACCCTTTCACTCTCTGAGGCGGTCCTGCCACTCCTCGCGGAAGGTCAAGGAGTTCGGCGCTCTCTCAGGCTCCTTCTCTCCACTGCATCTTTCTGCACCTGCACTGCTTCCTTCTTACCTCATTTTCCATTTCATTTACTGATGATTTTCTGAGCACATTTTATATACACTGCACAGTCTATAATCCTGCCCTCAGGGCGCGTTGAGGGAAAGCCGATAATAAACGTGCAGACAAGCAAACGCAGATGTGAATATACAAGAGGATAATTATAAATTGCAACAAGAGCCACAAAGGAAATGAACCAGGTCCAAAAAGAGAAACCAGCAGAAGGGGGAAGGTGACCTGTGTTTTCTCAGGGCATTTCTCTGTACTTTGTGATTCTAGCCTGGTTTGCTTCCTCTTGTTTAATTACTATCATTTCTCTCTCTCGACTCCAAATCCTTTCCTTCTGCCCACAAATAGAATCGACTCTTTCCAGTTGTCAAATATGCCTTCACAAATCTGGGATTGGTTTACAACTGTTTTTTATTTCCACTTCTCTGTTGAAGTTGGGCCTTGCATTGAACAGGCCACTAAAGTCTAAGCCCAGTGGCCGTTGGTCAGCATCACCGTTCTTGTTTTGCTTTCCGACCGTCCATGTCCCTTCCAATGAAACCCATTCCTTTCCTGGCTTTGTGAGGTGGAGCCCGCCTTGTTCTCGAACATTTCCAAATGTGCTTTATCTCCTTGTCTTTCTCTCTTTCACATCTTCACGTTGACCACCTCTGTGAAATCATTTCTTTTTTTTCCCCAGCCAGTCGTGACCAGGTCCTCCTCCGACCGGTCACAGCTGTCTCCTTAACGAGCGGCAGCATTCACTGCCCCGTTGGAGCTCCCGTTCTCCTCTCTGGGGATGTGAGATGCCAAAGGGAGAGAACTGGGAATTAAACATTCTGATTCTACCGCAGGGCCCTGCCGCGGAGGCCCTCAATAAATATTGGAATGGATTGCTGTTAGCTAC
Source organism: Micronycteris hirsuta (assembly GCA_004026765.1). Lineage (NCBI taxonomy): Eukaryota > Metazoa > Chordata > Mammalia > Chiroptera > Phyllostomidae > Micronycteris > Micronycteris hirsuta. Next base: position 80,593 of record PVJI01003965.1, read on the forward strand.
TTAACAATGGTTAGTAGATAGTCTTAAACAATATCTTTAAATATTTCTTAATTGATTTGATGCATTTGCGTGTTTAATGAATTTAAAGGCCTGGAAGCTGGGAATGAGATGTTTCGAGGGGGAAAGAAATGGATTCTTACTCCGAAACTAAAAGCCAGGACCATCTGCAGCCCTGGTGCCCAAGCACAGAACCTCAGTAAAGGCTGCCATGGCAACCCACAGCATTGCTTTGTCTTAGTCGGTCTAAGCTAACCTTTTAAAACATATGACTATGAGGGGTTATGTGATTTTTGTTAAGTATGGAATCACATTTTTGCTCTGAGATACTCCCTGCACATTCCTGTCATTGTGACTTTCTGGAATACGTCCCCACTCTCCCTCTGGTACTTCTTCCCAAGAAGCAGAAGTGCCTCTTATGTTTTATTTAAGAGGATTGAGTGATAATGGAAAAAATACAATAAAAAACTATCAAAAGAAAACTCTCGTGTTTTAACATTCAAAGTGGTACAATTGGTGGTGCCTTCCCCTACCAACCTCATGTTTTGTGACCTTCCACACTTAGACTGTGAACACCTCAAGGTCAGGGAGAGAAGCTCATCCATATTTGTATCCCTGAGGTGGAGCTCAAAGCTTGGCCATCAGAAATATTCAATGAATGTTGTTTGAACGAGAGAATATGCCTGGATGGCCATTCTCTTCTGGTCCAGCTCAGAGACTTATGGGGCCCATGCGGGAGATGTAGGAACAGGAAGCTGGCGGGGGGACTAGAAGAAGGCATGGAGGATGTCGGGGTAGATGTCGGTGATGAAAATCTTTGATTGTACTTACACTAGAAAAAGAGAGTGAAACATGCTTTCACAGATAGACCTTATATAAGGTATTTGTTGGCAGCTATCCCACCTCAGGAATATCCTTGTCATTATGTGGGACCCTGCCTCTCTCTCCTGTGACCGTGCATCTCTCCACTCGCAGCACTGGGTTGCTCCAAAGTCGAAAGGCTCTCAGTGTTTGGGAGAAGAAGACACGAGAGTTCAGATGCTCTAACAGGTTGGCAAAAACAAAGCAGTTAACACAATTGAGCATCCTTTCATGTCAGGGTATTTACATATACATTTTTATTTAATCTCATTAATGGCCCAATAAGGCTAATATTATTTTTATTTTGAGGTGAGAAAATGGAGGCTGAAATAGATCCAGTGTTTTAGGGAAGCTTTGGTGAAAACTATGGGAGCTGTTGTGAACTTACCACCAGAGTGCCGGAGTCTGGCGGTGTAGCATCTTTGGCCGGTTTTTCTTTCCCTTAGTAGCATTACTTATTGGGTTGGCCAAAACGTCTGTCATGTTTTTTTTTTCCCCCTGTAAAATAAGAGACATGCTTTTCATTTTCACTAATAACTTTATTGATTTGGATACTTGAGTATGTCAGCTGTCTTCCACTATTGGCTTCTAGTGGGTAGAGGCCAGGGGTGCTGCTAAACATCCTCCAGTACATAAGACAGCCCCACAGCAAAGAATTATTTGGCCACAATGTCAATAGTACCAAGAAACTTCGCAAACCACTTTTGACACATTTGATCAGTCACAGTACCTTCTCTACACACTGCACAAATCTTTTTTTTTTTTGCATTTCATTTGCATTTTTAACTTTCTTGAAATAATAAAGCATAATATACTGAAAATGGCATATTTTCTTCTATCTTCACTATCAACATGGTGGCACAAAGATTCACCAACTTTGATAAGTTTTTTTTTAAACGCACACTGATATGACAGCTGTCACAATCTCACAAAATTGTTTCAAATGACGTTAAAGATGACTAAGTACTGCTAGAACCATCGTACAGAAAAAACATAACAGACTTTTTGGCCAACCCAATTCTATAGTGAGCATCCGTGTGTGTATGAAGTGTGTTTTTCTTGGCTTTTTTTTACTTTTGATGTGCAGTTCTGTGAACTTTAACATTGCGTAGTTCGTTACCAAACATGACAGCTACACTGTGCTGTCACCTTGCTGTCATACCCTTCCCCCTCTCTGTCCCCTGACATGCACTGATCTGTTCTCTATCACTATAACTTTGTCTTCTTGACAATGCCCCACAAATGGACTCATAAAATATGTCACCTTTTGGGATTGGCTTTCTTTACTTAGCATAACGTCTCTAAGATTCATCTAAGTTGTTGTGTATATCAACGTTTATTGTCATTGACGAGTAGGATTCCATTGTATGGACATAGCACAGTTTGTGTATTCACGTGTCCACTTGAGGTAGACAGATTGGTGGCCCTCCGAAGGCTATCCACATGCCAATCCTTGGAGCCTGTGATATGTTATATTACACAGCAGGCAGGAATTAAGGTTGCAAATAGAATTAAGGTTGCTAATAATATGGTGTTAAGAAGCGGAGTTGTCATGGGTTAGCCAGGTGGGCCCAATGTAATCACAAGTGTCCTTAAGTGGGGAAGAGGGAATCGGAAGAGTCAGAACCAAAGGGATAGCATTGTGAGAAGGACATCTGGCCACTGCTGACTTCGAAAATGGAAGGGGCCTTGAGACAGGGAATGCAGGCCCCCTCTCAAAGCTATCTTGTAGTAAATTTGACTTCTTTTCTTCTGACATACAGTTCTGTGAAGTTTAAAAACAAGTCTTTGTTCTTTTAAGGAATGTTTTAAAAAAGAAATTCAATTTGTTTATTTAATAGGTAGAGGGTTCTTTAGGTTATCTGTTTCATCTTGTGTGAGTTTTGGTAGTTTTGGGGTTTGGCGGAATTGATCCATTTTATTTGAGTTGTTGAATTTTTGTGCATAGAGTTGTTATAATATTTTCTTATCCTTTTAATGTCTATGGGGTCTATAGTAATGTTGACTCTTTGATTCCCAAATTTGCTTACTTTTTCTTCATCTGAGAATATCTTTATTTTACCTTTATTTCTGAAGGATAGTTTCACTGGATAGAGAATTGTGTTGACAGTTCTTTTCTCTCAGCACTTTAAAATTGTTACGCTTCTTCCTCCCAAGCTTTCGTGATTTCTGACGTAAAATCTGTTGTCCTTTGAGTCATTCACTGTTCACCTATATGCACTGTGTAATTTTTCTCTGGCTGCATTCAGCTGTTTTCTTTGACTTTAGTTTTCAGGAATTTGGGTAGTGGTGGCAAGTTCAACTTTTTTGGTTGTCTACCCCAGAGCCATCCCCCTTCTTCCTCACTGATGTGGCCCTGAGTTTGTTCAGGTTTCCAAGGCACAGTATATCAAGCTTCAGGGCTTGTATCATGATTCGTCTAGGGAATTGTGCTCATTCCATCCCTTTTTCTAGTAGCTAATACAGCAAGGATTCAGCTGGGAAGCTCTTGGAAGAGATTTTTCTCTCTGATTAAAAAAAATAGACATAAAAAGAAGTTGTCTTATTCTTTCCTACTTTCAGCACTATAATGTGAGGGTGTGATTGGTGGGGCTAATGCAGCCTCCTTGCAACCATGAGGGAAACTGGAGAAGTTCAGCCAGAGTCCTGACACTGGTGAGCGACTAAGGCAACCTTAGGACAGCCTGCTTTGAGACTTTGTAAATTACTAATGAGATTACTAATTAACCCCTATCATTTAAGCCACTTTCCGTTGTATATTCTGCTACTTGCAGCCAAAAGTATCCTAACTGATGTAAGGACCATGTATGTTTTGTTGACCACCATCAACTAGTGCAGTGATTAGCTTATGGGTATGCCACATTCTCTTCTAAGCATGTTATCTGACAGGGTCCGGATGTGGGAAGAGGGAAATCAAGGAATCCATCTTCTGGAAGAGAATGTGGCATAATAAGAGGGGGCAGTAATTTTCCTGAGATTGCTCTTAGTAACCTGCTTGCTACTGTTGTTCATGGCCTTACTTTGTGCCGTGGATCCCATGGGAGCGGGCCATGAGAAGAGAGAGACTCGAAGTGAGTCTATGATTGAATTTGAGAGAAACTCCGAAGGGACAACTAGTTCTCCCTGGACCACTGAATCATGCCAAAAATTGTTTAAACAATGTGTTTATAAACCTGAGTAAGAAATTGTCCCCGACTGTTCCCAATAAGAGAACTCATGAATCAGTTCCAACAGACTAAACTGTTGCCTGTCTATATATTTATTTTGGTGATCAAAAGGTGGTGGGATTGTTAGACATTTATATTTCAAGTTCATTAACCTGCATAATTCCAATAAAGTTGTATAAAATAATTTCTTGATCAAAGAACAAAATCCCCTTTAATGAATTAGCCCCTGAATGTCTGAAAGTTGTTAGAGTAGTAGCCCCTCCTTTACCTTGAATAGAAATATATATCAATTAGAAGTAGACAGGCAAAGAAATAAGAAAAGCTAGTTAGCTATTACAAACTAAGAATGTAGAAACAGTTACCAGGGAGTCAGAGTTCATAGTACGTAGAGAAACATTTTAGACAGAAAAGATGGATAGCTAAGTTAGACATCACAAAAGCCTTATAATAAATTTCCTATAACCTCTACCCAATCTAGCGTATCCTTTGTACATACAGCTATTTCTAAATGTCTGATTTATAGCTCTCTTGGTCAAAACAATCTTTGTTTAAAACATAACTGAATCTATGGAAACTTTCATGTTTTTCCTGGTTACCTTGGTATTAGTTTTTTTGTTTTACCTAACTACAAATGTTAATCACTCCCAAAAATGAAAGTATAAAAACCTGCTTGTACCTGCAATAAACGGAACAGAGCCTCACTGTCCTTTGGGTTGTGTTGTCGTCTGTCTCCCATTCGCCAACGCCTTGCCCACCTCAGAGACCCCTGACCCTGCTGCGGCCGGCCCGCAGCATGGGTAGGAGCTCAATAACTGTTTATTGGGTTTGTGAACGACATTGCTGTTTAGTCTTACTGATGAGTTTACTCTGTGTCTTGGTTCTTGTGACAAGGTACCAGTTAGGTCTGAGGAGGCTACCTAAGTCCTTGCCTGGGTACCTGCCTTGAGTTTTAGTCACCTGTCCATTGAGTCTGGTCTTTTCTTCCTCTTTGAGTTCCTTCAGGGTGGGAGTTAAACCTGTGGCTAGCAGTGCCTCCCAGTTCTCCCTGAGACCAACTTTTGCCCAGATTGTGAAGGCATGGCCTGATTCCATATCTTCTGTTACTGACTTCCTTCTGGAGAGGAACTATGTGTGCTCTTTGATGAACTGTCCAGCCATAGACCACCTGCTTAGATTGCCAAGTTTTGTCTACTTTTTGTCTATTCCCATATCTCTTGAGACTATATTTCACCTGCTGGCCTGAAGCACTTTCTCCCACCTAACACCACCACCTCTTGTATTTTTGTCCAGTATACAAGTGCCTGTAGCTCCTGGAGGGTGTGACCTGTTTACATCACTAAGCCACCCCTGGTCTGATTAGGTACATCCTATCACAGACTTCCCAAGCCCTGGAGGTCTCTCTTCCTGATATACTAGGAAGCCATTTCTGTCATCAGCTGACAGAATTGGGCAGATGCTAACGAACAATGACAATTGTTTCTTCTGTAGGCTAGTCAGCTTCACCTGTGACTGAAATGTCACGCAGAGCTGAGCTAAAGGAGGAACAAGAAAATTCCCCTCTGCTCATTATCCACCTCCACGATGAAATAAAAAGGCCACAGCTGTTTGAAATCCCTGAGCAAGGACATTTCAACCTCCCTGTTTATGAAGTCAAAGAAAGAAAACTTATTTTCCACCTTACTAAAATTATTAAGAACTAGGAATGGTGGAAATTTTAGTAAATTATAGAATTACATGACCAGCCAAAAATGAAACCTACCCAAATATCCATTATCAATAGAATAGTAATTCAACTGTGGTATATTTATACAATAGAACACTATATCAATGAGAATGAAAGACCTACAACCACATGGATGAATTTCAAACATAATTCTGGATTAAAGAAGTCAGTTGCATACATATCATATGATTCCATTTATTTTAAGTTCAAAAATAACAGGCCCAGTATTTTCATTTTGTACTGGTTCCCACAGGTTATGTAGCTAGTCCTGGATATAAATGTGCTTTGTGTAATACAGGCAGTGCAGGTCAAGTGTTTGTAATCAAAAGCTATTTTAAATGAGCTATGGAATTTGATATTTAAAGGTAAATCCTATACAACAAAAAATCATTTCTATACAAACAATAATTTTCTAATTTACTTATTTTACTGCTAGATTTCTGAACCGCAAGTCGACTTAAAACAAGAAACCAAATGGAAAGTGAAATACTAAATACAAATCTCGGAATAGTCTTATTTAAAAGCTGGAAAGAGATCTTAAAAATAATCAGATTCATCCATTTTGTTTTGTAATAGAGAAAAATTAGGTCTAAAGAAAGAAGTGATTTGTGAAGAAATGGACTCAACTACATAAGTGGAAGTCAATGAAAATTGATCAGCATAGTGCGATATTTGAAGACTCAGTGATATTTGGAAATTTTTGGCAAGGTTTCTGGAGGACTTCTTTTCCTGTGCCAGAAAAAGCCTCTTAGCCAGGCCAAAATAATAAACTTTGCTTTATACAGAATCATTTTCTGGGGAGAAAGTATACAAGCAAATTGATTACACTTTGTATAAAATAATTATCTTAATGTAGTATCTGCCACGTGCGATTTCCACTTGGGAACAGAAATGGCTGTCAGAATGGCTCTGCCGCAGACAGTTGGTTAGCATCACCTTGACCCAACGCAGTGTCTGCCACATGCAGATTCCGTGCCCAACAAAGACCTGGCGTCTGTCTGGGGAACAGGGCTTGCATCTCAGTTTGGCTTCACTGAACAAATTTAGGTGTTTGGGTCATGGCTGTGCTCTGCTTTAGATCAATGACATGTCTGGACCCAGAGAAAATATGGATGAATTAAAATTTTTAAGTAGCTAAGATGGGCCAGGAGTTGTGCTAGGTGACAGGACTGGAACACACCTTTGTTCTCAGGGAGTCCCCAGTTACAACTCAAGGCACCGAGTGCAATAGTACGAAGGGTAGTGGGGTATGAGGTTGCTTTGTGGAGGCTTACAGGAGAGTGGGGGCAATGATGTGCTTCCTGAGTCTTAAAGGATGAAAGGAAGTCAGCTTGATGACGGGCCAGGAGGAGGATGACATGGCAAGCAGGCCATAGAACTTCCTTTGAATGGTCAGGGGAAGGTGTGAGCAAAGCCAGTGAATGGTTTTGAACAGAGGAGTGAGTGGTGGCCCAGGAAGATCACAGTGACAGCAGCATGGACAATGGAAAGTGGATGATGGAGGGCCAGATGGTGGCTGGAAGTGGTTCAGGTGAGCAAAGGCCAGAGTCTAAGCTATGAGTGTCCCTTACGCCTTCTCAGAGAAGGTGTCTGAAAAAAGTGGCAGGGTAAGGTTATTAGGCCTGATCATCTATGAGCATAGAGGTTAAGAAAAATGGTTTGGTTTTGTAGCCATGGTAATACAGGCACAGTGGTGCCATCAGCTGACACGGGCTTTGCAGGAGAAGCAAATTTAAAGGGAAGGAGGATGAATTCTTAGAGATGCTAAGTCGTAGGTGCCTGTGGAACATCTAGATGGGTAACTTTCACCATTTCAAACATTTGAACCTTTTCATAAAGTTGTTTGAATGTGTGTTTGTGGTCACTGAATAAATGAGTTCAAAGCTCGTGTGCACATACTATGCACCATCATGCATCTTCATTTCAAGTAAACGTGTACATCATTAAGTATTCATTTTTAAAACATGCCCATAGAGGAAGATAAAGTGAATACAGTGTTATATATCAAGTATATCTCAATTTAAAAAATAAAAATAATAAAGTGGAAGAGAATAGAGAAGTTAAATGTTACAATTTTATTGCTAGAAAAGGTCCTATTAATCACATTCCATACGAAACAGTGGGAGGTCAGCAAGACCCCTGCCAATGTCTCCCCGCTATTAAGTGGCAGAGCTGGGACTCCAGCCTGGTGGTCTATTCCCCACCCTAGGCTGCCTCATCAAGGTATCACAGAAGGACACAATTCACCTAAGTGTTTCCCACCCCAACCTCCCATTTGAAAGGAGAGCCTTCAAAAATCTTCCTCGTGTATCTACACCTTCCCTCCATTTCAGCTCTCAACTTCATGCCTGGCCTCTCTTTACTGCTTGCACTAGCGTTCCCTTGAGGAGCACCTTGGAGAAAGTTCCCACGGCCTGGTAGTTAATTCCATGGTTTCCAGTGAAGTGAGAAGCCTTCTGAGCGCCAACAGTTAATGGTGGTCAAGTTGCCTTCATTTGCTCCAAGGACGAGCAGGGTCTTGAATGGTGAGAGGCACAGGGAGGAAACATTGCATCAGCTGTTCCTTCTGACAGTTCTTTCCAGTGAGAGAAACATTATTATCAGAATTCAAGTCAAGCAGGTGTTAAGCACCCACTAGGAAGACTTTTAATTTTTAAGGATTAGGTTTGAATAATTCTGCCTGAGCCTTTCAAATAACACTCGATCCTAAATTCTAAGAAGGCAAAGTATTATGTGTCATGGCCAAGGTTTCATTTGACATCAAATCTATGCTTATGGGGAGGCTCTAAATCCGTCCATGTGTATAGCACAGTTGTGTCCAAATTACAGAAAGCACAGAATGTTTCTTTCTAAAATGATTATAGATCTATAGTAAACCATTGGCATGGTTTCTAAAATGATTATAGATCTATAGTAAACCATTGGCATGGTGCCTGGACCTTCATTGTCTTCCTCCATCCTTTCTTCTGGTGAAGAGGGCAACTTTAAGCATAATGTAGAGTCAAAGGTGTGCTGAGAGAAGCCATTATTACTGGCAAGAGAGAGCTTTGTCTTGTAGTTGCTGCTCCACTCGGAAACATTTGAAGCCTCGGGCCATGGGATTTGTCAGCCGGCAACCATGGAGACTGAAGTATGTGCTCTGGGCCAAGAACAGAGGAAAAAGAAGAAGGGAGGGGACCCCAAGGGAAGGGAGCTTCCAGACCCGTGTGAGCAGACCTTAGTACAAAGGAGAACTGTAAAAGCATTTGTGATACCCTCTGGGCTCTGAGTGTGCTCCCAATTTGCCGTGGGTAAGACTGGGCTCTTCCTGGAGAAGAGCTGCCTGTACCCCTCAGCCATGCAATGCAGCAGGTTCCATGTGCTTCTGTGGCATGTTGGCAAAAGCCACGATATGTGGGATGTTGAACCCTTGCTTAGGAGTGCTTAATAATAAGGAAAATCATAGACTATCATTTATCGACTATTTATTGTGCTGAACACCTCGGTTGTGTAGTTTGACCAAAGTCTGATTGTCAACATAGCAGTGCCCGGACCAGAACCCAAGTCACAAAGCTGCCATTTCAGAGCACTTCCCACTGTCCTGTGTTGCCCAGGGTTTGTGATCTAGTGTGGAGGTGTGTGCACATACAGAGATGGAAAAGCTTCAAGACTCCAGAGAATGAGTCCCACCTAGATGGATGATGGGATTTTAGGCATGTGATCAGAGTATTATTTCGTCTCTCTTTCTGAGAGTTGTACCAGGTTGGAAGGCTGCCCTGTGCAGATTAAGGATGTGCTGTATAATACAGTTGTTGGGAAAGCTCAAGATAATACATGGGAAAGAGTCTGGCACAGTGCCTGGCACACAGCAGTGATTGAGAAGGAAACTATATGAACTCCAGAGGGCCTCTCATACAGCACATTTGAAGCCCTTTTCCCTATTGCCCCACTTCATGGAGCCATTAAACATGGTGCCACCATTTGATAGACTTTGGAGAGCTCATTTTCTTTGGGAATCCTGGGGGTGCCCTGGGTTTGGAGACCTATGGGGTGAATTTGTGGCTGGTTCTGCCAAGCCCAAAGGGTCCACTAGGTGTGTCCTGGACAACCTTGCTCAGTCCTGAAGGTTTATTTTTCACTAGTGATGTTTCCATTCGGAGCTGAGGCAGAGAGCTTGCTTCCCGATACAACTTTTCAATCTCAGCCCACAGATGGGGCAGGGTTTTCTGAACACTGACATTGTGCAAGGTCCTGTTCCGGCTGCCTGATTTTGATTCTGCTTGTTTCTCAGGCATTTGCCTCCACCCCTAAGGTGTATCTAAGACTCACATCTGAAGGGCTTCATAGCTTCAACCCCCACCTACTGCTCTATCTAAAGTCTCCTTTGCTTCTGGACCCTGGGAGTTTTCTTTCTTGTTTGCATGTGTATTAAAGAGAAATCTTGTTAAGCTTTGAGAATTCAAGCCATTCACTGAATGTCCTCAGGCCCACTGGCGGCTCAGGTAACCAATCCTAGACTTGAAAGCAGGCACTCTGCCTCATGGGCCAACCAAAGACCTGAGCTCAGAATCTTGCCTTATTGGTGCACAACCTTCCCTTTGCCATAACCAGATTCTTTGAATTTCTTCTTGGAGGGACCTGCTGAACTCATACCTGAATGAGGTTATATGGCTCTCCCTTCCAAGTAAACAATAAATCCAGCTTTGTTTTAGATCATATTTGGTAGTCTTCACTTCATACTGTCCAACATGTATTAATTTTTTATTTAATTTATTGGTTTACACATCTTCGAGGTCTGCCACCATGTCTAAAAGTTCAGGCAACTTCTGCAGCATTTACAATGTTGGCTGACATTGTATGAAGTCCGCAGAGGCCCTCAAGGTCAGGGGAACATGGACAAAAGTAACCAAACAAGGAAGGAATGACAAAAGCATCTTTCCCCTGCTGTAGAAGGGCTCTCAGCTGCCCGGCCAAGGGCATGGCTTGCTCTTCAAACCAAAGTCCAGAGGGAGATGGGCCACTTTCTGTGTAGTCAGGAATCTGGGTTCTCACCATCAGCAGCCATATGGGTTGGGGAACATTCATCAGCTAGAGAACTCGCTGATCTAGAAAGGGAGACTTTTCAAAGGACAGCCCAAAATATTTTGTAAACTTATGGAAAACTGATAGTGACTTTCCTCATGTGCCAGCTGCTGACAAGCATTTTTATTTAAAGATTTATCAGGTGGAAAAACAGTAGAGTATTTCAGTGCATGAGGGCTGCTCTTCCAAGGGTCACTCGAAAGAAAAGTCACCCTCAGAGAAATTAACATACTCAGCACAGAATGTGAGGAATTCAAGCCGAATTCCGAATGGAGAGAGTCTCTTAAGGTGACTCAGCGCATGTGTCTCAAGGTTCAGAGGTTGATTGGGTCTGTAGTCCCTGGGTAATCCTGACCCCTCTGTGCCTCAGTTTCCACATTGGTAAAATGGAGTTGAAAATTATACCTACCTATAGAGCCGTGTGGGATTAAGGTGATTTAATGCAGGAAAAAGATTTGAAACAGTAACTGACACCTAGTAGACATGACATAAATTTAGCTCTTATTATGCTACATTAGAGGATGTTAAAACCTCAGAAGCTTGTTTAGCGGAGGCCTCTGAGCTAAAAACAGTGTCAAGTACTCCCTTAGTCCCACGTGAGTCGCTGAACCAGCTAGACCTGCTGTGTAGACCATCTGTTTTGCAAAATGGGTGGCTAGAACCTGGTTCTGCCGGAGTCAGGGAGGTTGAAGATTACATGGAGGGGAACAATGATTTCTTTAGAGAGAGTTGTTGGAGAACTGTGCAGTTGCCACTTTCCAGGGAATAGAGGTACTTCTCTGTCACTTTAAGCCAAGTGAGGAGAATGTGTTGAGCAAACTACCCAGAGAGCTTGGCCTGCGTCTCCTAGAATTAAGGGATGAGAAGAAAGGTCCCTGACACACATTTGGGAAAATCTATAGGTGAGAGGCTGTTGCTAAAGAGGCCAAAGCAGAAAAAGAGAGAGTGGCATGGTCAGGGAAGTCACTTTTGGGAGGGAAGGGGGCCCACACACATATGGACCCCTTGGAAGGATCATGGGGTGAGTTGTCTTGAAAAGATACTTCCCAAGAGAGTATCCTTCCTGGGGCGAAGTGACCTGAACAGAAAGAGGCTGGAGAGTTACTGCTACATGCAGAGACTGAGGGTCCTAGGGGGAGTCATAAACGACCATCAGGGAGGAGCATCATCACACCAGAAAACTGCAGTTGCGGGTCATGTGTGTGTGCGTGTGCGCGTGTGAAGGGAGGAAAGGGAGTGCCTTAGGGAACTAAAAAAAAAAGTTCCAGAGGAAAAAGAGTTAGCACGTAGACATCTATTCCACCAGGGGACATCAATGCCAGATTGTAATTGTACCTTTTCAAAAAAAGAAACACCTTTTCCTTCTCTCTGAGCTTCATCTCACCCCCTGGGGAAGCCTGAAGCAGAATTGTAGGCGATGGTAGGAAGAATAGGCAAACAATGTGTGGAAATAATGATGGAGCCAACCCTATCCCATCTTTCTTCCCCATTGCAGGATTTCAAGCTTGTGTTAAACCTAAAGAAGGAGGAATTTTAAATCACACGAGAGTTTAAAGTCAGCAAAGTGAGTTTGCAGAGGCAGATGTGAAAGATACTAGTTTTCAGTCCTTGCACCTTACAGACTTCAATGGTTTTAGATCACTTACCCTGGAAGCAGAGACTGAGACAGGTATTCAGATCCCAGCATTCATTGAGAAAGTGCTTTCAGGGGAAACCTGTAGGGGATGGAGCGAATAAGAATAGGGCAAGGGAAGAAGTTAATCAAAGAGGTGGTCTCAGGTAGGGTCTAACCTTGGCCTGATCCATGGGATCAGTGAACCATAAGTAACACCACAAAGATGTCCCATCTGGAGGGGAAGGGACTGCATTAGTCAACTGGGAGAGGTTGGGGAGGTAACCTCCTGGATGAATTGGCTCCTGTCAACTAAGGGCAATTCTTCAGAGAAGGGGGAAAGCTTTGAACTAAACAGCCAACCCTTGAACTAGCTGAGTGGTGGGTGTTCCAGCCCAGTAAAAGGGATCTAGGTGAGCACAAGAGTGACTACTATAGTACCTTATTCCAGAGCATATTCCAGGTAGTGTTTTCTTTTCAGGAACTCCAGCAGTCTCCTTAAAATGATATGTGCTGTTGATATCTACTTTAGAGACTTAGTTTTGAAAAATGCTCTGTCTATGAAATACGCATTGAGGCAAAGCAAGTTTCTCTACCCAGTTTGTGCCACTAGATTGAACCTGACATACAGCGCCCTTCTTTTTGAAGTTCATGTTTTCCTTATAATAATAATGATGCAGCATAGCATACATGTATGTTTTTCTCTTTCCCAGAGTAAGAAACTATGTAAAATAAAGTCTTGTGCACCCCTAACATTTGTGGGGTCCAATGCAAGAGCACAAGTGGAGGTCTACATACCAGGTATCTGAATATTTAAAAGGTATAAATTAAACTAACAAACTATAAAGTAAAATTAGTTGTATTCATCTGTGTTATCGTATATGCTTACATAACAACCTGGAAGGCCCAGTTTAAGTTTATAATTTCCATATCCCTTGAAGTTCCATGCTGCAATGAGATGGCACTGGAGAGTGGGCCCCCGACCTCTGCACCCCTACCCTCCTCTCCTCATCCCTAGTTCTAGCCTGTTCGGTGAGGGACCTTGTGCCCAAGTGTATCAGTCTGCTTGGGCTGCCATACCAAAATACTATAGGCTGGGTGGCTTGAACAACAGAAATCTATTTTCTCATGGTTCTGGAGCCTCGAAGTCTCAGGTCAAGGTGCCAGCTAACCAGCTCCTGGTAAAGAGTTTCCTTCCTGGCTTTCAGACGGCTGCCTCTGGCTGCAGCCATGCGTGGCCTTTCCTCTGAGGCATGTGGAGAGGAGGAGCTCTCTTGTCTCTTCCTCTTCACATCAGCCCTGTTGGATTATGGCCCTACCCCTATGACCTCACATAACATTTACTACCTCCTAAAGGCCTTCCCTCCAAATACAGTCAACCCCGGGGCTAAGTCCTCAGTGTACGAATTTGAGAGGGGGGCAATTCGGTCTGTAATGCGAGGTTGTGGACGTTCCAGCGTCTACATAGCCTGACAACAGGGTTTTGGGGTTGTTGTTTTTTTTTTTTTTTTGCCACCTCTCAGGACTTAAGGTGTCATACCAATAACATGGTCTACTTTTGGAAAGATTAACACAGAGAAAAAGCCTATAGCCTTGGACCTGGGCTTGAGGCCTTTGGACAGGGATTTTGAGATCCCAGAACTTGGCCTAGATCAGTGCTATCCAGTGCACTGATGAAAGTATTCTATATTTGGGCTGTCCGATATGGTAGTCACTAGCCACTTGAGAACTCAAAATGTGGTTAGCGTGACTGAGAAACTGAATTTTAAATTTTATTTAATCTTTATTGAAATTTCAGTAGCCACATTTGGCTAGTAGCAACCACATTGTTCAGTCAAGATGTAGAATTTGGGGATCAGGCTCTGTGTGAGCATGTCCCCTAGCCCCACAGGCATCTTGCCTTGTGGGTAGGTGCCAGATTGTATTTTTCAAAGATGGCCGAACATACATATTTATCTCATCCCACGTGCTTTTCTTAGAATGTGATTGACACACCCTCTATCAAGAGATGGGGGTATATGTTCTCCCAAGGCATGGGATTGTGACTTCCTGGACTAAGGAAGAATCCTCTCTCTCCCTCCCTCCCTCTCTCTCTCTCTCTCAGAACTTTTGCTTTTGGAACTGTGGAAATAAGCAAAGACCATTCAAGAGAATAAACAAAGGCTATTTAATTAAAAGTTTGTATAGTACGACAGTCAGCCAACATCACTTGTGTTTTGCAGATATCCAAAGGCAGGCAGAGGAGTGGGAAAGCTATAAAGTGGAGAAAAGGAAGGATTCAGGTATGCCCTGATTGTAGGCTATTGGTATGGGGAAGCCGTAGGCACCCTATGTGATTGGTTAGGGGAGCATATTTGCCTTTCTTGGCTGGTGTTAAGTTGGGTGTGGGGGGAGAATTAGGGAAGCTATCAACTACTGATCAAGTCCTGGCTGTTATAAGCTAATTGCTGCAGAGGCTGTGGTTAGCTTCCTGGGGTGGTTGCTGCTTATTGTGGGTCAGAGTTCTATTTTTATATATGGTCTAGCCATTATCCCTCTGTATGCGCAGTCCTCAGAACCCAGCCACAACTGTGTGAGGATGCTTCCCATGTGGACAAGATCTAAGCTCCTCTGCAGCCAAAACCAACTCGCCAGCACTGTGAGTGATCCACCTGGGCAGTAGGTCCTCCAGTCCAAGCCAGGCCTTCAGATGGCTGAAGTTTCATCTGACATCTGATGGCAACATCATGAGAGACCTCGAACCAGAACCCCCAGCTAAGCTACTCACAAATTCAGAACCCACAGAAGCCATGAAAAATAGAAATGATTTTTCTTTTAACATTCTAAGTTATATTTTATTGATTATGCTATTACAGTTGTCCCATATTTTTCTCCCCTTTATCACCCTCCTCCCTGCACTGCCCCCCACCACCCTCCAGCATTCCCCCCCTTAGTTCATGACCATGGGTGGTACATATAAATTCTTTGGCTTCTCCATTTCTTATACTATTATTTACCTCCCCCTGTCTCTTTTGTGCCTACCTATTATGCTTCTTATTCCCTGTACTTTTTCCCCCATTCTCCCCCATCCCTCCCCACTGATAACCCTCTATGTGATCTCCATTTCTGTGATTCTGCTTCTGTTCTAGTTGTTCGCTTAGTTTTTGTTTTTGTTTTTTAGGTTCAGTTGTTGATAGTTGTGAGTTTGTTATAATTTTACTGTTCATAGTTTTTGATCTTCTATTTCTCAGATAAGTCCCTTTAATATTTCATTTAATAAGGGCTTGGTGATGATAAACTCCTCTAACTTGACCTTATCTGGGAAGCACTTTACCTACCCTTCCATTCTAAATGATAGCTTTGCTTGATAGAGTAATCTTGGATGTAGGTCCTGCCTTTCATGACTTGGAATACTTCTTTCCAGCCCCTTCTTACCTGCAAGGTTTCTTTTGAGAAATCAGCTGACAGTGTTATGGAAATTTCTTTGTAGATGATTGTCTCCTTTTCCCTTGTTGCTTTTAAGATTCTCTCCTTATCTTTAATCTTGGGTAATATAATTATGATGTGCCTTGGTGTGTGCTTCCTTGGGTCCAAATTTTTGGTACCTCTAAGCTTCCTGGACTTCCTGGAAGTCTATTTCCTTTGCCAGATTAAGGAAGTTCTCCTTCATTATGTTTTCAAATATATTTTCAATTTCTTGTTCTTCTTCTCCTTCTGGCACCCCTGTGATTCAGATGTTGGACCACGTAAAGTTGTCCCAGAAGTTTCTAAGCCTCTCCTCATTTTTTTCCATTCTTGTTTCTTCATTCTGTTCCTGTTGGATGCTTTTTTCTTCCTTTTGTCCAAATCTTTGATTTGAGTCCCAGTTTCCTTCCCTTTGCTGTTGGTTCCATGTATATTTTCCTTTATTTCACTTTGCATAACCTTCACTTCTTCCTCTATACTCAGTCATTTCTGTGAGCATCCTGATTACCAGTGTTTTGAACTCTGCATCAGATAGGTTGTCTGTCTCCTTGTCACTTAGTTCTTTTTCTGGAGTTTTGATCTGTTCTTTCATTTGGGCCATATTTCTTTGTCTCAGCACACCTGTTATGAAATAAGGGGTGGATCCTGAGGTATTTGCCAGGGCAGGGCAACCCTCTTTGCTGTGTTGTGGCACTGACGTATGAGAGGGGTCAGAGAAGGAACAATGCCACTTGCTCCACTCTTGTCCCGCTTTCCATTACTTCCCTTGCTTCCCACAAGCAAATTGGGCCTTTCTGGTGCTGATTCCTGGGTGGGTGGGTTTGTGTACATTTTAGGACCCTGTGGGTCTCTCCAGTGAACTCTCCTATGAGGCTGGGAGTTTCTCCCACTGCCACAACCCCCACAGATTTTTTACAGCCCAGGGTTTTGAGTCTTTAGTTTCCTACACTGGATCCCTTAGTTTCGTGGCCTGTCTCACTTCCCCTCATTGTTCCTCCTGTCTTATCTGCTCATGAATGTGGGACTGCCTGTGCGGTACACCACCTTGCCTTGCTGCATCCTCTCCACCCTGGCTGCCCATCTCTGCCCCTCCTACCAGTCTAGATGAATGTTTCTTCAACTCCTTGGTTATTGGAATTCCATGCAAATTATTTTCTGGCTGTTCTGGCCGTTCTTTTTTTTTTTTTTTTAATTGGTTGTTATCCTTCTTTTGGTTGTGTGAGTAAGTGAAGCATTTCTGCCTACACCTCCATCTTGGCCGGAACTCCTAAATGATTTTTCATTTTAAGCCACATTAGACGACTAATGTAGGAAAGGAAAGCAACAGAAAAGGGCCCCAGAACTGTGAACAGTGTGGGGCTTGGGACAGGGGCCTCTCCTTCCTGGATCTAAAGGCAGTGCTCATAAAAAGATATTGATATTGTTTGTTGCGGTACCTTAGTATTTCCTGGGGAATGATGGGAAATGTATACAAAAGAGGAACTTGGAGGACTGATTAAGTGTTTTGAGATCAGAACATTTTTTAATATGAGCTGTAATTAAAGAACCCTCTCTTAGGCATACCCAAACAAACTAAAATGTAATGAGGCCATGTATGTGCTTAGCTGTGTAAGCACACAAAAATGTACACATTTTGGAATAGTCATAGTGGAAGGAGATCTGCTTAAGCAGATGATGCTGTCTGTCACTTTTCAAAAATGCACGAGAAACTTCTCTTTCAGTATTGCCCACAAAGCTGGATTACAAGCTTCCCGTGAAATCAGACTCATCAGTCAGACTGAGACATGGTTGGTGACCCCAGACAGCATTCCCCAGCTTGATCGCCCAACCTACTTAGCAAACTTCTCTCCGAATGTCTTAGAACTGCTTCTGAAACCCACACCGCCCCCTCTGAGGACACACGCTCTCAGTGTTATCTTTCTAAAACACATCTCGGATCATGTGCTTCAGTGGCTCTCAGCCGCATAGAGAATTAAGCCCCAACTTCTCAGCCAGATTTTCAAAACGTCCTGTAATATGCAACCCCCACCTACCTTTCCAGTTCTGTCAGCCCAGGACGCACAATGCCCTCTCTGCTCACCACTGATAGGCACCACTTACTGAGGCCCTGCTCTGTGCCCCTCCCTGTGCTAAGAGTTCCATAACCTCTCATTTTACCCTCTGTGAGTTCGTAGGGCAGTTGTCCTCTGTACAGGAAATGATGAAACAGCCATCACTAACACTTTGTGTTGTCCTTCCAATGTGCCGAGCCCTGTCCAAGAGAAATATTAATAATATGAGACATCCATGTAATTTTTAATTTTCTGATTGCCACATTAAAAAAGATAGGTGAAATTGATTTTAATAAAATATTTTATCAGTGAATATTAATTGATATTAAAACATTGATAGATTTCATATTCTATGTGTGTATGTATTAAGTCTTCAAAATCTACTGTGTGTTTTACACCCACAGTGTGTCTTAGTTTGGATACTGCATTTTCATTGGAAGTAGTTGATCTGAATTTAGAGTTCATAAAAAGCACAGCAGGAAAGGTAGATTTGCATAGCCAAGTTCTTCCAAACATGCTGAAAAGATTTCCAGTACCTAAATCGAGTACCAAAAAATTCATTCTTCTCCTATTCTCATCCATATTGACATTGACAAAACTGCTTCAATGAAAATTTTTATTATCAGTCAAAATGAAATAAAGTAAAAAATTTAGCTTTTCAGTTGCACTAGCCGCGTGCCAGGTGCTCAGAGCCACCTGTGGTGGGCGGCCTCACACTGGAGCTCTGAGCACTGTGCAAATGGCAGCACAGAGAAGGCGGGTGCTGTCGTGATCTTCATTTCACAGACAGGGCACAGAGGCACAGAGAGGTGGCAGCTTGCACGTGTGCCCACAGCTCGTAAGCTGAGCTCAGGATGCTCCATTTGCCCAATGTGCCTCAGCTACTAGAGGTTGGAGCTAGGATTTGAACTCAGGGTTACTTATATCCAAAGTCTAGGTTTTTATCCACTGTGCTAGTCTGCTTTATATACACTTTTTACTCATGCTTCTCCAAAAATCCTTACTTTCTTGTTTCTGGACTTTTTTTTTAAAAATCCTATTACTCCCCTGTCTGAATTGCCTGGCCAGGTCCATGTTGAGAGTCATTTATTCAGTCATACAGTCATTCAGTGAATCTGTCTTTCAGCAAGTATTGCCAGCCACTTTCAAATATCCCCCGTGTAGCACAGAGTAGTGATTGAGACATTTGTAACCTGTGCCCTCACGGAGTGTGCCGTCTAAAGCAGCATGTCGCAACTGTGGGTCTCAGGACCCTGTCACACTTTAAAACGTACTGGGGAGCCCAAAGGGCTTTTGATTATGTAGTTATAGCTGTTGGTATTGATTGAATTAGAAATTAAAACTAGGAAAATTTACAAGTACTTATTCATTTAAAATAACAATGAACCTATTATATATGAACATGAATAATGTGTAGCTATGAAAAGAGACCTCTATTTTTCAAAACAAAAAAATTAACGAGTGACATTGTTTTATAATTTTGCTGGTCTCTTTAATGTGCGACTTAATAAGAGCAGGATTCTCATCTCTGCTTCTGTCTTTAATCTGTTCAAATACGTTGTCTGGTTGAAGTATATGAGGGAAATCTGTCCTCACCCAAATATGTCATTGGAAAACAGGAGTATCTTAAATGCCTTTTCAGATAATTGTGGAAACTTTCCTTTGCTGCTATACCAAAAATCAACAAGTAGTAATTTCTTAAAGTTACCTATAATGTAGAATCTGAACCCATATCAATGGTAAATATAAAAATAAAGTTTTCATATATTAAAATTACATTAAAATGTATTAGTTTATGTTGCATTTTCAATGGATCATACATGCGATTTTGTAACAACATGCACTGTTCATTGGGAAGCATTGACTCATTGGGTTACATACCACTCTTTCAAATGTCGATACATTTCATTATACAGTACATAAAAATCACATTCATTGATATGAGCACTGATCACATAAGAAATGCGATGGAAAGCGGTCAAGCTTGTGGTGACAGATATTATTTTTCCAAAATTCTAATTTTATTTGACTGCTTAAGTTTTACCATTGGCAACATATACTGCAAGTTGTTTTAACTTGGTTCATTGGCAGAAAATGTGCGCCAAACACTCAGGTATAAATAACCATAGTTTAACTGCCCATTTTCTTTCAAATAAAAATGGTGCTTCACAGAAAAAGCATCTGGCTCAGCTCACCAGCCAATCACACAAGTGCTTTTCCTTGAGATGATCCTTGAACTTCAGTGTACAGCCAAAGTGTTTTATGTACACTTCCCATTTGTCATGCAGAGTATTAAACAGGCATATTCAAGGGTTGCAATTTAATAAAAATCACTTTTTACTGGTTAACCAAAGACATTCTTAAGTACAACTAGCATTTTTCTTTTCTGTGAGTTGATGGGTAAAGCATGCAATGACTAATGGTTCGGTTCGTTGCTACTGTCTTGCCCACCATTGCTTTGGTGCCATCACCACAAATGTCAATACAGTGAAAAAAGTAAACAAGATCCTAGCATTATCATGAAAATCCTTTTGACCTTGTGCACCTGGTGAAATGGCCTCGGAATCCCCAGGGCTCTGAGGCCCACATTTTGAAGACCAATGTTCTAGAAGGAAAGATAACAATGTAAGTAGCTGGGTAAGCTGCCAATTCCAAGGGGTCAAGGAGGGCCTCATGTATATATTAGGTTAGCCTGGTGACCCAGGTGACTGACGGGCAGGGTCGGGGAAGGGAGTGTCAGGCAGAGGCAGCAGTGTGTGTGAGAGCTGGAAAAGAGAGGAGCTACAGGAAGTTCATTTGGCTGGAGCCTGCGAGATCACAGGGAGAGCAGACAAGTGAGGAGTCCAGAGAGATGGATGGGCAGGGCCAGCTTGTGACCTGCCTGGCAGATGCCTTGAGAGCATCATATTACCTCTGCTTACTCCTGAAAATATTTACCCTGAATCTAATCTTGAGGAGACAACCAGACAAATCCAATTTAAGTACATTCTGCCAAACAGCCCACTTGGACTTTTGCAAAATGTCAAGGTAGTGAAAGAAAAAGGCTAGGGAATTGTTCTAAGTGATAGAAGACTAAAGAGACATGACAACTAAAAGTATTACATAATCCTCGGTTAGATCTTGGATTGAAAAAACAATAACTATAAAGGATGTTATTGAGACAATTAGGGAAATTTGAATACAGACTGTGTGTTAGATGATGATACTATATCAAGGTTAGATTGTAAAAAATATGATCATTGTATTGTGGATATGTAGGAAACTGCCTTTGTTTTAAGGGTATTTAGGGGTGAAGTATTATGATATCTGTGACTAATTTAATTTTCAAATGACTCATCAAAAGCTATTTGTATGTATATAGGGAAAGAAAAGGCATTATGAGCAGTGGAGCAGAATGTTAACAATTGAGTCTAGGTACAGGGCACATGGGCATGCATTTCACTATTCTTGCAAGTTTTTCATAGGTTTGGGGAATTTCCAGACTAAAAGGTTGGGATATGAGGAGTTAAGGAGTTACCTAGAATCAGTGGAATCATGGAAAGATATTAGACAAAAGAGTATCATAATAGGACTCTTCGGTTACAAGGGATCAAAACCCAATTTGAACAGGAATCTTATTGGCTCACATGGTCAAACACGATGGGTGTTGCTGGTCTCCAAATTTCAGAATCCAGATCTCCTCAGACCCTAGCAACTCCTCTTCCAAACCTTTCTTCCTCCAGTTTCTCTGTAACGCTTAGCCTCATTCCTTCCAACTGCAGACAGGATTCCTCTGCCAGGGAACATGGCCTCAGGCAAGTGCGGGTTTATTTTCTTACTGCTACAGAATCCCCTCCCCTCACCTGTTTGAGGTTGACCAATCCCTAGGACAACATTCTGATGGATACTATGGGAACCAAAGGATCACCTCTTTGACCAACCACTGAAGTCATTGGTGTGAATGATGGTAATTGGTTCCCCCTGGCTCTGCACTTGCTCCTGTGAGTCAGTTTCTCTTCTTAGAAGCAGATGCCAAGACAGGATTAGATTTCCAAGAGCTTTAAATCCCAGTAAAGGACAAACTGAATGGCAGCAGGAGTAGTCAGCGAGAGCCACTAGCCTGTGGTGCAGGCCTGATGCCTGTGAAAGGAGAGAGGGAAGGATGGACTCACTAGGAAGAGCCTCGGGCCACAGCACAGTTCTAAGACAGTCTCCACCAAGCTAAGAGAAACTTCCCCAGAAAATAATTGCCCATCGGGGAAGTACTACGGTGGGTAGGAATGTCCCAGCCCTAGATGCCTGTCATGCTCACTCACTGGCTGGGAGCAACCTGGGTGAAGTGTGGTCTTGATATGAGCACCAAGGTGGATCCCAAGGTGCAGTAGCTGGAGCCTGGTCAGTCACCTATGTCCCAACCGCCCCAGCAGCTTCTTTAGAAGGTAGTTTGAGCTGCCAAAGCCTGTTGATCAGAAAGCAAATGGGGAGAAGCAAGGAAGAGGTGCTGGGCAGAAAAAGGATAAAAGCAGTAGTTTTCAAGAGGGAAAGAACCCTGCCTTTGCTTTTTCAGCCCTCAATTCTTTGAATTTTTACATTCTTACACAGTAGTGGATGTGTAATAATTAAATTTAGATTCTGGAGATGATTACACAAAAAGAGGTATAAAACAGATTTTATGCAATAATAGTGTGATCTGACTCAGTCTAGCGGGCGTGAATTCCTTTGAGGGTAAAAACATGCATTTGAGGTGTAAAGTCTGGTGTGTTAAAAAAATGTGCTTTCTTACTACTCTAACTTCCTGTGTTTTCTAATTGAACTTCAGGATGCCTGAGGGTTCTTGTTTCTTATGTAAGAGTTGTATGAGTTAGTGGCAGAACTAGAAATAGAAACTAGGTTTCTTCCATGTTCAGCGCTTGTTCCTGGCCTCAGTCACATCACGCAGGTAACCGGGCCTGGAACACACAAAGGCTATCGGATGTTGCCAAAAGATGGATAAGATGTTGAGGTGAAAGACCAAGTTTGGTTTAAAATAGAAGAACTATTAAAATAAAATGAGTGGTACACCAGCAATGGAAGAAAGTATGGTGGTCCTCAAAAAATTCAACATAGAATTAATTACTTCATGATTCAGCAATTCCACTTCTAGCTACAAACCCAAAAGAACTGAGAGCAGAGGCTCCATCAGGTATCTCTGTACACCCATGTTTATGGCAGCATTATTCACAGTAGTCAAAGGCAGAAGCAATCCAAGTATTCATTGACTAAAGTATGGGTAAAGAAAATGTGTATGCACATTCAAATGGAATATTATTAAGCCTTAAAAAGGAAGGGCATTCTGGCATAAGCTACCACACTTCGTGAACCTTAGGGGCATTCTGCCAAATGAAATAAGCCCATCACTGAATGACATACACTACATGATTCCACTTATATGAGGTACCTAGAGTAGTCGAATTTATAGAAGCAGAATGCTAGGAGCTGAGAGCTATTAGGGGAGAATTTTTTAAAACATAAAATGGGAACTACTTTAGAAAGCTATCTGGCAGTTATCTACTAAAGATGAATTTAAGTATATTCTAGAGCCCAGCAATCCCACTCATTGTTTTATACCAAGATAATGGTGCATTTGTCCACCAAACATCAGGTGCAAGAATGATTGCTTATAACAACACTACACATGTGGCCGCAAACATTCAAACGTCCGCCTTTAGGAGGATGAGCATATAAATTGTGGTGTAATCACACATTGAAGTACTATAAGGCAAACAACTACTACTACTGCTACATTAACAAACGCCTGCTACACATGGCATGAATGAATCTGACGATCATGAAGTTGAGTGATTCAGTTACAAGGAGGAGAAACTGATCTCTGCTGTTAAAAGTCAGAATAGTGGTTGCTTTGGGGAGGGGAGGGAGGAGAGACTCAGAGGGAGTGCGAGGGTGGCTCCTGGGGTGCAAGTACTCTTTTTTTTTTATTTGAATAGTAGTTATGTGGGCGTGTTCACTTTGTGAAATTTCACTGAACTTCGTGTGTATCATTTAGGTACTTTTCTGCATGTATACCACAATTTTAAAATGTATTAAAATAAGGAATCAGGAATAATTAGGATTCTAGAGTCACCATAGAGTTCAAAATTAGTCTGTACATAACTAATGCTCAGAATCAATATGGTGGATAGTTTTGGGCCTGGCTGTGGGAAGATGGAGACCTTTTCTGCATACAGCGTGTGTCAGTTGTGTGACTGGGTCGGAGTTAGTGGCAGACCGTTGATTCTTTAGAAATGTGTTTCAGGTTAAAAACCCTTTCATGTACATATGCTGACATGTGCTCCTCACAACAGCCCTGAGAGCAGCAATTGCCAACAGCTCCCTTCGGGTGAGAAAACCAGAACTCCGAAAACCCAGGGATTAGGAAGGAATCCCAGCTAGCTAGTGATGGACTCCTAAGTGAAGCCCCGGAAGGCTGGCCCCAAAGCTTGCGCTGGCTCCTCCTCCCACTCTGCCCCCAGGTATCCTTTAGTGCCTGGCTGCCTCCCCTCCTCACGTGATCTTGTATCTAGGTAGTGTGGTTCTGCTTATATTATCAATGTACTTCTATTGCAGGGGAAGGATTTTATAATTTTTCTTGGTGTTCACTGTTTACCATTAGATTTAAGTTTTTATTGTTTTAATTTTTAATTCAGTGCTTTTTAGAATTTTAATGTATTAAAGAGTTATTTTTATTTAGGCTTTTATATTGTAAAAGAAGTACAGTGACATTAAAGGAAATTGAGAAAGTAAGTCCTCTCTTATCTCACATCGTAACCCAGTTACTATTTGTCATAGGCTACCTTCTTCTAGATCTGCCTTCCCGTGTTTATTTTTCCCACTTCTTTTCACTTAGCAATACATATCTTAGAGTCGTTAAAGCTAGATTTTTAGAAATAACTTTTATTGTGTTAAGAGTAAAATATTGTTAAAAATTGAAAACTGAAAAAATGTGAAAAAAAAGAAAATTAATGTAACATTGAGCAGGAACCAGTACTAACAACTTATTGTATTTCTTTCTAGTGCTTTTCCCCCCTATGACTATACAGTAATTGGTTAGAAACTAGAATCATACTGTATATACAAAATTGTACCTTGCTTTTTTTTCAATTATTCTTGCAGGCCACCAATATTCTTTGAAACTATATTTTTAATGGCCACATCACAGCTATTGGATAAATATATTTAAAAGAAAACTTTCCTATTCAACTTTTTCATTCTTAACAGACTTTTCTAGTGTACATACATATATAAATGTAGTTTTTGACACAATTTCAAAGATTGTAAGCTTCTTAGGGGCAGGATGAATGTGGAGTAAAGTACATTTTAGCCTGAAATCAAAATGACAATTCACCCAAGATGTTCCCTAAAGTGGGGGACAGCCTAGTGAAGGTTTTGGATTGTGGGTACCTATTACACAAACTGTGGAAAATGGTATCTTAATACTTAGTATAAAGCTAAAAAAACTTCATATAGGCAAATAGTCTTTGGCTAATGATAGCAAATAATGACATATATTTAAATGTACCCGAGATATCTTCAGCTTTATATATAGGGCCCTGCATAGCGACACCTGCTTCAGTGTGGTTGGTAGGGTACTGATGCAGGTTTAATAATTTATTGTTTTAATTTGAACATTTCACGTAAAACGTCATATGGTGTGCTTGAGTGTGCTATTGTTATGTTACAGAATTACATGCTTATGATTTTATAATAAAAGAGTTTGTAATAAAACAGGGGGCGTTCTTTGTCCCGGACCCTGGATACGTATACTCACTGGCCTACTTGCCAGAAACTCACCCACCACAAGGTGTCTTTGTGGCATTCCCATGGTGTCTGTCCTCTCTGTTGGAGCTCCTGGGGCGGCTGTGGCTCCTGGGCAGAACTCCGCTAGTTCCCGACCCCACCCACCCTGCTGGGTGACCCCACCCTGGTAACTGCTTTCCCAGGGCTGAGTCAAGGCCAGAGAGATCAGGAATTCCCTCTCTTTCGCATTCCAAAGCCTGTCAAATCTCCTCCCTCAAACGTTTCTTTATCCCAGGACTGTTAACAGGAAAAACAACCATTTTCTTTAGGAAAAAACCCTTAACCCTCTCTCTCAGGAGGGATTTTATTCTCTTGACCCCAAGAGAGTTATCTTGGCCTGTCTCCCACAGTCTGATCCATTCTTCCTAATCCAGAACTTTTGGAGCAACAGAGATCCCTATAAATATACTTAGGTCAACTTGATCTGACCTAAAATTAAAAAAACAAAGGCATGGAACAAAGAGCCACATTTTATGCTACGATCAGCTTCAGGCCGCTCATTGGGGAATATGGAGGAACCGAGGAAAAGGAAAATTGTAAAAGCGGGTGACCGCACTGTATACAAATGACAACCTCCTTGCCAGTCTGCACTCCTTTAAATTCGCCAGAACGAGGAACTGGAGAGCAAAGATTCAGTTCAAATGACTGGCTGCATGTACTGTCACTTTTCAAACAGGTACGTGCGCCAAATGGTTGGGAGGATCGGGGCTCAGCTTCATGGCTGTTTGTCTGAGTTCTGAATGATTCAGACAAGTGCTCATCACCGTGAACACCCTGCGCGGTGTGGGGTGTAATCAGTCCCACGTTTAGCAAATTATGGGTGTTGTACATGTTGTGAGTACAGCAGTTAAATGTGCCCTGATCTAAAACTGAATTTTGGGGATGGCACCAGTGGGAATGAATAAAATTCACTGAACTCAAATATTATTGATGGCATCGTTAGTATAAATAAGGTTGTCAGAATTGCATACCCCTGTGATTGTACCTTTTTGTAAGTCACTCAGCATCAGAAAGCTTCTGAGATTATTCCGTACTTGCCATGTTTACCTGCGATGAAGAAAAGAAACTTTAATTATGGGAATGAACCCTATTGGGAATCAAGAGGACTCTGTGTGCCTTCAACTACTCATGGTATTTTTATTTCTTCCCCCTGTGCTCCTCTCCTCTCTGAACTCTCCTCACTCCCAATATTTACAAATCCCCGGGATCCATGATTTCCTTGGAGCAGACTAGAATTACGCACTCTGTGAATATCTGCCCAGCGGGGGAGGAAGGAGAGCTGGAGGAAATCACCAGGAATGTTAATGTGCAGTCTGATGGAGGTAAAATAAGTGTGTTGCACAGAAATTAACATGGTACTACAAAGAAGAAGCATATGCAATAGTGTTTAAAACTCACAGAGCCTAATTTAATTTAAAAGCTATTAGGACCGTTGCCCAAATAGCCACATGCCTATATTATATATATCCTCAAATGAAAAAGAGTAAGTGGTTAGCTTTTTTCTGGGTCAAATATAATTTCTGATTAAACTCCTGCTGAGCTCTCCAACAACTTATGATCAAAAAGAAGTACAGTAAATTCAGAGTTTGGTTGAGTTTAAACTCTGATTGTAAGATGTGTTTATCCCTAGAGATGTTTTGTTGTTATTTCTCTTTTCTGATTTCAAACACAATAGCAACTGTAAACCAAAACTAATGGTAGAAGTAACAATGAGGTTATAAAAATAAAGTTTCCCTTCTTAAGGAGAAAGGAGATCCCTAGATCTTTGAATAGAATATAGGTTACTTCAGAGTAATAGAATGAATATTATCTCTTCTCAATAGCTAAATCAACTGCCAAAATCCTGAGATGAAAGTTTTCTTGAGGTAAAGAACTAAGCCTTTGAAATATCTGTCCCCATTACTTACCTATTAGAAGTCCAGTCACCTGTTTCTATGCCTGGGAAATGCGCTCCCCCCTCATCTACATAAAGGCACAGGCATGGTTAATTAGACAGGGGCACCTGGTCGACACAGGAATTTGGAACTGAGACTGGGAACAAGCAAGATGAAGGTGCTGAAGCTAGTCACATGTCACCTCAGAGGCCATTAGCAGTGGCTATTAAGCCAGATGGATTACCAAACAGAAAAAACTGGGAAACAGATTGGGAGAAAATTTGAGGCGTCACCAGAATACTCTAGAGTCTTCTTGGGTTCCAGTGTGTTCATGAAATCAGCTACATTTTTGCCATTGGGTTCCATGATAGCCACTGGTGTCTTTATAATAAGCTCCCCTCTCAGCTAAAATTAAATCCAAGGGGCTGATGTTATTTCCAACCAGAAAAAACCTTCTAGGGGTAGCCAACCTTTTGGCGTCTCTGCGCCACACTGGAAGAAGAAGAGGTGTCTTGAGCCACACATTAAATACATTGTGACATGTAATCCCCCCCAAAAGAATCTCATAATATTTTAAGCAAATTTACGATTTTGTGTTGGGCCACATTCACAGCCATCCTGGGCTCCACGTGGCCCTGCAGACAATACTTCTGGAAATTGTCTGTTACAATTGTTTACTTAAAGCTAAAACCATTCCTGTTTTAAATGCTAAGTTCAGACAAGCCTGATATGAGCAATACTATTACTTTTGATGTTTTAAAAAGATGGTATAAAGTTTTAAAAACATTTTGTTATATTTGTTGTGCTCCCCTACAAAACAATAAAACAAGTTAATTGAAAATGGAAACAACTGTACTTGAACAACAATAAAAAAAAGTTAAAAAAATAAAAAAATAAAAGAAAATAGAGAAGAAAGCTTTATGACTTTCCTTAAAGACTCAGTGATGATGTAAGATACATATTTTTAGGGAAAATTTTACTTTTAGGAGTCTTTTCTAACATTCTCAAGTCGACCTGGCCAGTCTACTTGTGCAGTGAAGCATGTTGCTTATGAATCTATCTGAAATGTATCACAATATGCATACAATTAGTTATATTCTCTGAAATTTATTGCAGCTTCACTCTGTGCCAGATGTTGGGGTATAAGGGTGAATTGCCTACAAGCCTGGTCCCCAAAGAGAGACAAACAGACATAACACCATGTCCAGTGGGACTTTCCCTGCTGCCTCAGTGTGCCTACATATTCCAGTGAGGACAAGGACCATCTCCACAAGAATTGCTAGGACATAGCAAAGTCAATCCTGTGACTCCTAGACCTCCATCTAAATTCATCCTTTAAAAGAGAAGCCTAGATGGTTAAGAAAAAAGTAGTATTCTCTTTGAAGGTAATTCATACGAGCAGCGAGCTTAGCTTTATGGCGATTCTATTCCCTTCCCCATTAGGGAGAAAGGGAGGTAGCTGCTGCCTCCCTTTAAGACGAGCTGGAGCTGCGGCACCAGGAGCACGAGAGAGGTGTGCCCGGGCCTCAGCAGGCATAGAGACTCTCTGAGCCTCGGGAGGCTGCTGGAGGAAAGAGCAATGTCCTTAAACAAGAGAGGTGCTTGTAAAAGGAATGGCCCGCACTTCCAGAGTTTGCCAGACTGTGTAGAAAGTTAACCAAGCTGGAGTCAATGTGAAAGCATCCAGTTCGCGAGGCTGACCCTCAGGGCGAGGGAATCAGAGCGTATTCTGCTGGAAGGCAGAAGCTGAAGAGTAAAGAGGTTCACAGAAGACTAGTTAGTGAGCTCATCCCCGGGAAGATCACTCAAGAATCTAGCAATGCACGCCATGAAAGGGCCGCCATTTCGGAGTGGGCGTTCAACAGCCGAAGGGGAGCTGCCAGCAGTACCAGGGAAATAAGTAGACCTTTGCCCCTTTTCTTCTCCTCCCTCTCCCTGGCCCCAGCCTTGGAGGCACCACAAACAGAAACCGAGAATTGGGTGAAAGATGGAAATACTGATATAGAATTGGATGCATTTCTTAATATCTGAAAGCAAGACTGCTCTTTAATATCTGAAGATCTTATAAAGCAATGAGATATATGCCCCAACTGTTACCAGGGTGAACGGAGACCTTCCAGTGTTTGACAGCATTGGTGGGAGAAAACCAAGCCAAATTCAACTCATTCAATAGACCAGCCAAACAAGTAAGCAGATGATTGTAAAAGAATGGCCTGCGTGTGACATACAGGGGAGCAGGGGTTGTCATGGGGAAAGCACGGGGGCACCCGCCTGAGTGTCAGGGAAGCAGGGAATGCTTCCCGGGATCAGGGAGCTCAAATAGCAGGTAGGAGTTTGTCAGGTAAAAAGAGTGAAAAATTGAAGGGCGAGGGCAGTTGGGCAAAAGTAGGGGCAGGGGCAAATTTCTAGAGACTGAAAAAAGAACAGCCTGTTTGGAAATTTACAATGTAGTGTGTATTGAGTTTAGGTTCTGATCAGGGAGCAGTGCGGAGTAATGAACTACAGACTAGTCATGAATTTGAGTGTAACCTTGGAGTCGGTAGGAATCCATTAAGCATCTCTTAAGTAGGGAAGTAGTATTGTGAGAGGCTATTCTAGCTGTGTTCTGAGACACCTGGATCGGGCAGACCTGTTAATGAGCCGTAACAATAGTCAAGGTGAGGGATGCTGGTAGTTCAAAGTGGAACGAAGGTAATGGCAGTAAGAATGGAGAGAAGAGGGCAGATACCAGAACTCTTCAGGAAGTGTCATCTAAAAGGCTTGGTGGTTGACTGGCTAAGGGAGCAGATAAAAGAATCAAGGATGTGCGCTTCATACTCCCAGCTTGAACAACCAGATTTATTTAATCATTTAGTAATTTTTTCCCCAGCACTTCCAAAAGGCCAAGCACTCTTAGGAGCGTTGGATATAGATTTTGTAGAAACTGGCAAGATAATTGGATTGGATGGGAAACTGAAAGAGTGAGTGTAGACAGCTCTTTTCAATAATTTGATGGCTGTGAGGGAGAGAGAGGGTAGTAAGTAGAAAGAGATGAAAGTTGGCTACGGGCTTTAGTTTTTTTGAGACAAAAGAATATGACCAACTAGTGAGAGCTGGCCAGAGGAAGGGGCTGTCTGTTAATGGTAAGGCGAAATTTATGAGGAATTAAGGAAGCCATATTTGAAAATTTAGGGTCATTGTGTATTTTGAATATTTTGGCTATTTCTATTTGACAGTCTAGAGTTTTCTGAAATAGAGTTGTCTTTCATTCAGATTCAAATGGGGACCATTGGATTTACTTCGAAATCACTTTCTTCTGTGTTGCTAGAACAAAAGAGCATAAAGGGAAGGCTGTATGAACAACACACACACACACACACTCGCAGAGTCTGTAGCCTGAGGCTGATGGGGGCACGGATCATAGAGGAAGTTTGTCTGGGTGTTCTGTCTGCTTCAACCTGGGGAGTTTTCTCAAGGTGTTACTGATTGATGTGTTGTCTTGATTAGTTGAAATGCTCACAAGTGCCTAGATTGGGTATTTGAAAAGAAGATATTATACAGTCTAGCTGGAAAAAATAAAACAAATCATAACTGTACAATACAAGAAAAATAAATCAGTGTGGAGAATGCATTTGGGGCAGCAGCTTCAACTGTTTATTGCATGAAATAGCAAGTGGCAAAAGTGAACCACAAATACCCAGACCAATTTTTTTTTCTATTATTCTGCGTAGACCAACTGAATGTGGTCCAAATTTTACACAGCCGAACCTGAGAACTCTGCCTGCCCAGGCATCATGAGGGGATTGGATCAAAACATTTTACATCACTTCTCAGGATTGAATATACCCAAGAAAATATGAGCTTTATGTCTTTATGTGCGCACAAACCCATACCCCCAATCTATTATTTGAGTGAACATTGTGTAGACTTTTATGGGGTGTTTATGGCATGGAGTATGAATAAAAATTAAATATGCATGTGTTTTTATTCTGTGGGCCCTAAACTTGATCAAATAATCAAGTCTCTGCTTATTGAGCCATGATGCAGTCCTTCTGGTTTTCTGCTCTATGATGCTTAGGTTTTGGATTGCCAACCGGTGAGAGGCAGTTTTCAATGTAAAAAATGTTTGCTTCTAGACACAGTGGAGTTCTCATGAGGCAGAAAAGAGAGGTCAGCAGGTCCTGGGGATTGGGATGTGATTGGCAGTGAAAAAAAAGGAATCTAGAGGCAGGTTGAATGGTGGATGAATGTTCATGGGTGATGCAAGCACAGAAAAATAACATCAAAAATACTTCTTGGATATTACCTTGTGAAAGACTGAACTTGGATAGAGTATATATTAAGTTGATATTTAATTTCAAGTGGCCTATTTTTTTTCTTCTAGGGCATATATATATGTATGTAGTATAGCTTATACTTTGAATTCTGAAAGTAACTGAGATAGAACCAGCCAATCCCCACCGTTTTCCTCTGTAATCCATAAATAATGTGGGCTGTGAATCATGCCTGGGGCTTTTAGAATGACTTCACCAAGTAATGACATGTCAACTTCAACTTGGGTTTTTATGGTAGATTTTATGGATAAGAAAAGAATAACTGTATTTATTAAACTGACAGTGACTAGAATTATCACTGACTGTGTATCTTGAAATGCAAACACTGCCACCACTTTAACACATGTGTAGTTTATCTATGATTCTTTTGTCTTGATATAATAAGGATTATTTGTCTTTATAATTTATTTAGATTCTGGTACATCCGAAGGATGTGATGCAGCATCCAGCCTGAATGTAATCTCAGTTTAGGGGCACTGGACACCATGCTAAAGTAGGATTTATCACAGGATCCAACCTGTTCTTGAATGTTCTTTTAAACCCGTATATAAGAAGAGTAGAAAGGAAATAGAAAAGGGAGAAGAAAGAAACTGATATTTAATGTTTAGTCACTGCAACCAAAGTTGTCCTTGAGGTCCGTGTAGTGACATCCACCGCACTGGGTGGATTGCTATTAGTAAGAGTAAAGTGAGAGATTGTCCTGCATATCTAGAAGGTTTGGAAACACCCAAAACACCAATCACAGTTACCCAGCAGTCATCTCAAGGTGACAAAAGTTCAAAGTGATTGGATATTTTCAAGCAGAAATGACTTCCATTGTATACTCTCTTTTAGAGAGAGATGGGGTAAACAGAAAGGAGCATTTAAAAAAGGAGAGTAAGAAGCCAACACTGTCAGGGCACGTGGGACAAGTAGAACCTGGCAGATACAAAGGCTTTATTGAAAAGAAGAGCAGAGTTCTTGGCTAAGTGGCCCTGAGTTGTGCTGCTTCCGGAGCAAGAGTATGATCACAATGGGTCTGGTAGACCCACTGATGTGCCACCCTGCTCTTTAAGGTCTACCTCCACTTCAGAGAGCTGCCAGCCCAAGACTTTGACACCCTTGGGGCAGATCATACTCAGTGACCAAGTGAAGCAGGAATGCGAAGGCCTGGATATCTCGACCCAAATGCTGGATAACTCATAACTCTGATGGGTAGGACTTACTCCAAGATCCCTGCAGAGTCAGCCAAGGCTTTGCTAGGTCTGCCTCAGAGTTCAGCTTCTGCTTTTACCCCATCCTGCTTCCTGCTTCTTCCCTCTTCCTTTCAGAGATTTGATTTCTAACAAATATAGTCACCTCAAACTGTCTCAGCATCTGCCTCCAGAGAACCTAAACTGCATCAGCAATAGCGTCTCAGATTAGTGAAGAGACGCCCCTCAGGATGTCTCAACATTCGAGATATGTGTTGTTTGAAACACCTCTCATATAATACCTTTGATCTGAGTTTACGCCCACAAATGAATCTTCTACTATCTAATTTCCATGTGGTTTGCCTAAAAAGAATATGCTGGTCAGCCATGGTAAGCATCTAGTTCTCCTGACAGTTGTGTTTTTCACTATAAATTGGGTAAATTAGCCTTTTGAGAGAGTCAATTTCTGCAAACCTTAATAGTATGAATCTGTTCCTGGGATATGGACTCATTCTTAGAGCGCCCACAAAATCGGTATCCTGAGCCCGTGAGGTCTGGGGCTCTCCAGAGTCTGACTGTGGCAAGCTCCCCGGTACAGTAGCGAACACCTGCTATTTTGTCTGTGCAACACCCCATCCTCCGAGGAACAATTCTGCCTCCCATTCTTTGGGATTTTTGGCCCTCTTAGTCATCACCACCACCACCACCACCACCACAGGGGCAGTGTCCCCAGCTGGACCGACGAGGTCCACTCTTCTAGAAATTTGACTCTCCGGTGGGGATGCACATGGGCAGAAGGTAGGTGGAGCTGAGTCATCTGATGGCAGCACTTAAGAGATTGTCCTTGAATTTTTGCTACTGTGTGTCCTAAAACTAACCTAGTTCCTATACGCCCAAGCCTTGTTTGTTCAGCTCTTTTCTTCAATTCGTGAATGACTCCAGCACTGTTGCAATGAAAATGCCTTTTACCTCCGCAAGCTAGTCTATGTATTAGTGAGATCTAACTGGCAAAACTGAAACTACTTAAGTGTTTTGGGCCAGATGAAGGAGATTGTGAAAAGGTGAAGGGAGAGCTCTGAAGCCAACTCAAACCTGAGAGACAGCTTAGAGATTAGTCAAGCAGGAAGCTACTCTCATCCTCAGGCTGGGGGGCAGCACAGGCAGGGGCGTGGGGGGGCCTGGGGACCAAGGGAGGTGGTGCTGTCAGAGCCCAGAGGTCAGAGTCGCCTAGAAGAAGGGGGAACCTCGGTAGACCCTGGCTCACCCTTCCTGCTGCCCTCCAAACTCCCACCAGTGCCTCTTGACCGGGAGCCTGGGAAATGAAAGGTACCAGCACCCTCTGGACATCTTTCAGTCACTTCCCATGTGACAAACAATGACAAACATCAAAATGATATACCGCAGCCTTTTAGGGGGTCTTCAGGGCAGGCAGCCTATGTTTCTACCATGAATTGTGCATCTTACTGGAAGGGTCATTATATGAACCAAGCACTCTGCCCAGCATTATTTATATTTGTTCTTACAGATCAGCTCTAAATGCCCAATTCAAAGCCACTGAGCCCCAGGGAATTGGCATTAAGAGGGGCTGATTTGAAATCACATGCATTCAAGACTCATCATTCACCACCCAATAAAAGGTGAATTTAACCCTCTTGTTCTGATGATTCCAAACTGAACATACATGTACCACAGGAATAAGGCAGAAAACCTAGTTAAGAGAGTTCTAAGGAATGGAGAACCAATTGTCAAAATCTCAAGGAGTCCATGTGTTTACCATATTTCATTGGGAAAGACATTTAAAGCTGGAAAGTTACTGAATAAACTATCAATTTCTGTGGTATGTTTTTAAACATATGAATTACTCTGCACAAATCCATCCAGAAAATGAAATGAATTGGAGTCCTGT